>CAJVQA010002701.1:0-21304 GCA_910591915.1 Cetraspora pellucida | reverse complement strand
TTAATATATAAAAGTTTATTAATATTTTGAAAAAAGTTTTATAATAAAGTTTATAAAATATGTTTTTAAAAATATATTTCATAAAAATAGTAATCATAGTATAATAGTTAAGTTATCATCCTTCAAGTGACAAGTCTAGTATTCAAATCTTATCTATAATGAAATTTGAAAAATTATATCTGTATTATAACAAACTGTCTCTTAACAATTGGTTGGATTGGTGTATTTGTAACCTTAAGTTACATCATCTTGAATGAGAGCTCAAGGCATTTATGCGAAATGTAATATTACATGTATATAAAGAAATATATAACTGATGTTATATAAGGCTTTAGTGCAAACAAGAGGTATGGCAACCTAGTAAAGTGAATAGATTGTCAACCTCCAAGTGGCAGGTCTAGAGTTCAAATTCTAGTGATAGCGAAAATTTGCAATTCTTTCTGTATTATAGCTAACTGTCTTCTATGATTGGTTGGAATAAGATACCTGTAACTTGTATTATATCAGCATGACTGAAAGGTCTAGGCACTTATACAATGTTGTACAAGAGAACACAAACTAGTACCAAGTAATATGAACCCAAGATAAGTTCTTAGGCCATATAAATCACAGGAACCAGGTAGAAAGACAGAAGCCTACTTGAAAAACCCAAGTAGAGAAGTAACCTGAATCTTAAACAGTATTACTGTAAAGACTAGACTTATAAAATAAAACTAGAACTTGTGAAACTAAGCAAATGTGCCAGTTTTTGAGAAGGGACCAGATGAACCAACCAGGCCATTAAACTTTTTGTGTTTTGAAGAAGAAGAATATATGCTAACAAACATGTAAACTAGAAGTAAAGTCTTGTTTTACCTTTCTAAACTATCTGAAATAACAGCTTGATGGAACTTGAATTAAATACCAAATAGTAAAGATATGTTGTGAAGTCAGTACCAAAGTTGAGATGAACTCTACAAGAGCATAGTAGTTTAATAATATGCCCTGAATGCCAGTATTGGTCTTGATTATAGTGATATTAGGTCAGTTATAAAAATAAAATACTGAAGATTCTGAAAGGTTTAGTACAAGTTTAAAGGTTTTTCATATGAGTGAACTGCTTTAAAGACTTAGTGACCATGGTATATTTTTATTGGCATTGGCTGGGGTCATTGGTAGGCAGAGATAGATGGATAGATACAGAAATAAAGTGGTTAAATAGGGAACCTACAAGTGGGTTTCAGGTATGGTAGCTAGTGTAGAACCTTTGGATGGATTACTTAAATTAGACAATAACTAAAGTTGTATGAGTGGCTAGTTGTATACTCCCTTCATGGTTGCCTCCTGTAGTTGTAATACAATCATTAACCAAATATACTATTAATAAAATCCTGGATTACAAGTATTCACCTTAATATTTAAAAAAAAAAAGCTTCAGTGCAAACCTATAATAAGAATACTAGGTGCAATAAACTAAGAAACTAAAGAGGTAGAAACCTATTTAGAAATTTCTAAACAAAAAGGTAGCATGAACTTTCAACAGTATAATCAAACTGATGGAAGTCTATAAAATACCCCCAAAAAGATAAACAGTTAAACCAAATAACAAGATATATAAAGAAGCATATGACCAACCAGGCTACTGAAATTACTAAAAGAAAAAGAATATATAAGTATATCATACCAGATCATCTAGATTGAAAGTCAGAGGAGTTTTGTCAGTTCTAAGTAGCAGTTAGTAGGAAATAATGAAGAAGATGTTGTGATGATAGATACTAGGATTCTAGTGAACTTTATAAGAGTAGAAATAGTGTAACATAGTAGTTAAACAGATAACCCCTATAACTGCAAATATTTGGCAACTATAGCAAGTTATATAAAACTAGATCAGTTGTATATAAGACATGAAAGGTTCTAATAAGTTTTCTGTTGAGGATAAACTAGTCCTAAAGGGTCTCAAAGACATAAGATATTTTGGATAAGTGTAACCTTATCATGAGACATAGTAGACTGCATATGCAAAAGGTTTAAATAGACAAGACCTATAGTTGGCTTGCAGGTATGGCACCTAGTGTAAAACCTGTATAGTAATATATAGGTAGACTACTTAAATTAGATACCAAAAATGCACATATAGCTAGTTGTAACCTCTAATATAAATGAGTCTCTGGAGGCACCTGTGTCTAAATATATGAATAAAAACATTGATCTCTATAGACAGGAACTTTAACTATAAAAAAAAATATATATATATATTTCATAAGCAAAATATATCCTATATCATTAATAAATTATTATTTTATTTAAAAAATACTAAATATAATTTAATTTTTCAGGCAAATTTGTCTGAAATATGGTTTAAGGAATATTAATATATTTTATTATATATTGTTTAATTTTTTTTTATTTTTATTTTTTTTAAAAAGTTATGACAGTACTTAATTAAACTATTTATAACTATATATATAAATACAAAATATTATTTAATAAATAAGTCTGATATATTTAACTAACCAAACAGTATCTAAATATAACTTATTATACTAATACAGTTAGGACTAAAAATTATAATTTGTTTGACCTTTACCTTACAATAGAATATTATTAATCTGAAGATATCCTCTTATAAGAAAGAAAAAAAAAAAAAAAAAAAATAATTTTAAATTTAATAAAATAAAAAATAAAAATAGTAAGTAAAATAAAACTAATAAAAATAAATGAACTAATTTATAAAAAGAATAAAAGAAAAAATTAGTTAACAGAATAAAACTCTATTCTATAATTACTGCTTACTATTATTTTTTATTTTTTTTAAAAAAATAATTAATTTTAAATTTTTTGATTAAAAATTAAAAATTAAAAATTTTTACTTTAAAATATATAATAAAATATATTTTGCTGTTGACAAAGCTTAAGTATGTAATACTTTAAGAAGCAAGCAAAACTTGATTAGTTTTTGTCTTAAGCTTTTTGTTTAATAGATTCCCTCATATATTTAGTATCCAAACTAGAAGGATATTCTAAAAACAAGTAAAGACAAAATTAGTTCTTTGGTTAAAAATATTAGAAACAGAAAAAAAAGAAAAATAATTAGAAAATCTCTTCTTAACTTGAATCTTTACAATTATAATATATATATTTTTTATCTTTTTGTTATTTTTTCTTTTTTGAAAAATAGAGATTTGGTTTATCTTTATTAAAAGATCAATATTATGCATTACTTTCTTTTGTAGTTACATGTTTGTTTAGATATGATGAATAAGAAATACAACAAATATTTAAGTCAGCCAATTATGTAAAGCAGATCAGAAAAGAATTTAATTTAGAATGATCAAAAATATATTAAGATATACATATATTCTAAGATCATGTTGTTATAAGATAGATTTCTATTATTGTATTATTTATTAGTTATAGTTGCTTTAATGCTTTAAACATTTTAATGCCTTAAACTTATAATACTGGTTGCTTAGTCTTTTAGTGAAACTAGTTGCTTAGTCTTTTAGTGAAACCAGTCACTTAATTCCTTAGTGAAACTGGTTATTTAGTCTTTTAGTAAAACTGATCACTTAGTCTCTTAGTAAAACCAATCACTTAGTCCTTTAATGAAACTAATCACTTAGTCACTTAGCTTACAGATATATAAACCCTTTAAATTCTCTCAAATAAAAAGATAAATTCAGTCAATAATAAACAGACAATTCTTTTTCTTCTTTATCCTGTAATTTATATTCTAAATCTTTTAGAACAGATATCTAAGAATAATTCTTCTTGCAATTATTTAATAAATAACTTTAACTATAAACTATTATGTAAGAATTATCGAACTGTCTCAGAGATGAGTATAGTTTCTTGACAACATCTAACAGAAGCTATACTTTCCTCTTAGACACCACATATACTTGTAAAAGATTCTCTGTACTGTGTTATTGTTGTAGTATAGAAATAAGAAAACTTCTACTCTATAACAATATATATAATATTTTTAAAAAAAATAATTATAAAAATTTATAAAAAATTGAATTACTTAAGTACATTTCAAACTTTGATATGGTACCTCACCTACTTGAAGATTTTTTTTATATAGAAAGTATCCAGCTTAAACTTCATCCTACAAGTAAATATATTTTTCATTCTAATTAAGAGTATTTAGTTTTTAGAAAATAATTATAGTTCATAAAAATATAAAAACATTATAGTAAATAGCAATTATAAAATAGAATTTTATTTTGTTAGCAGGTTTCTTTCTTTATTCTTCTTATAGATTAGTTTCATTTTTTTTTTATTAGTTTTATTTTACTTTTTATTTTTATTTCTTTTTTTTTTAACTTTAAAATCAATTTTTTTTTGTTTTTCTCTTTCTTATAAGAAGATGTTTTTAAATTGGTGGTATTCTATTGTAAGATGAAGGTCAAACAAATTGTAATTTCTAATTCTAACTAGATTAATGTAACAGATTGCATTTAGGTACTGTTTGAGTGACTGAATAATGGTAGACTTATAAGTTAAATAATATTCTGTATTTACATATGTAACTATAAATGGTTTAATAAAGTATTACTATAACTGCTTAAGGGAAAAAAAAAAACATGTTCATGAACTGAATTTGAATTAAATCAAAATTTAAGTTCAGATCAGTGCAGATTCATAAATTTAAGGTTAGTTCAGATTCAGGTTCAAAGATTTGCAAAATTTGAAGTTCAGTTAAGATCCAATTGAACTTGAACTTGAACCTAAAAACACTAATTCGAACCAGCTGAAATTGACCCAAAGCAATATATACCAAAAAGTTACACAAAAATGTTCTAACTTATTTTTGAATTATTTTAGGTAGTAGCTTATTTGCGATCATATACGGTGTTCACATTTTTATTTAATTTTTTTTTGATGCAGCATTAATCCTTCTTTTCAATTTCAATTGTTGTCTACATACAACATATTGCAACACGATAAGTACAGGCATTATTAATTGAAAATTTAAAATATCCATTTATCTCATTAAGTAATTAATTAAATTATATTTATCTGTTTATGTGCTCGTTCGCACGATATTATATTATCTGCATGCTCGATTAGAATAACAGCACTTTTGAATCTAACTGGATTGCTTTCGGCATATCTTTGCTTAGTCATCGTTTCGTCGACTTCTGTCAACTTGAATATACTCATGTTCAAACTTTATGAAGAATACATGCCATAGAAGTTTGTTGTAAACATTTTTAATAGTGGCTTGTAATGTTAGGTTTTTTATAACGGCTTTTTATATTGCAACTTATTATAACAGTTTGTTATATTACAAATTTGCTATATAAATAATGCAATTGTTGTCTAACAGTATAACAGTATATAATGGTTATATAATTGTACAACGGCTAAAAATAATCTTATAACATTTTATAATAATGGCTATGTAAAGGCTGTATAATAGTTTTGAATATTCGAATTAATTAAATTCCTTAATACGAATTAAATTCATTTCAACCTCTACTGCTGTCCGCATTCTCTTTCAAGAACTTCTTTTGAAATTTGCTAAAAAAGAATGTATCAATTTATATATAAACAATTTTTTTCATATCTCTTTTAAAATTGGGTTCAATTAATAAAATTTTCTGATACTTACCAAGTTCATGTACAATTCATCACATATCTCATTGAATTGAGTCCTTAAATTTTGCAAATGTTCTGATTCTTCCTTTGACGGCGTAAGTGTTATCGATTGTCTATTTTGGCTGACAAAAAGGGACGCGCTCAAGCACTATGAAAATAACTCATACCAATTTCAGGTAACGAAAGGAAAGAATAGATAGTTTACTTTCGATGTCCTTGTTTCATCCTAATTTCAAGCATATTATCAGCATGACTATATACCGCCTAACAAAAGTTTTATTTAGAAACGATGAATGTTAAACATATGAGTTAAAATAAAAAGATCATACGAACGTTCAGCGTCGTCTTAAGCACCTGAAGCTTTGATTCGAGATCTGATAAGGTACTTTTGGAAGACGACATTCTGGTTAAATAAAAGTTTGTTTTTAATACATATTGTTTTTTATTCGTGACATTCGATGGGGATTGCTACGGACACAGCTTATCGACACAGCAAATGACCAACACTAACTTTAACGACACAGTATGGCCAGCATTATAGTTAAGGTTAGTGTTACGTAGAATATGGGGTATCGATAAAATTTGTGATTAGCTTTGATTGGTTGTTTATATTTGGTAAGTACAAAATCACGTGAATGGTAAGTGTCCGGGGCGTCCTTAATGTAGGCTCTTAACTTATGACCAAAAATAAATAAATTAAATTTAAAATAGTAATCACGTGCCAACTAACCCTAACCCTAAAAAACTAAAATTGAGACACAGGATAATAACCTCTACCCAGGGTTGGCACATTTATCCATTGGGTCCAATGGAGTAGACCTCCATTGACATTGGTCCATTGAGAATATTTTGTCAATGGAGCCAATGGGGTCCAACAAGATACTATAAGTACTACGTATAAATTATATAATATATATATTATATGTTATATATTTTAATTTATAAAAGCATTGATAGCTTTTGATCCACTGATCCGTTTTGGATGCTTTAACCATCAAAATGTTCGTCTTGATGAGACGAACATTTTGATAGTTAAACCATTCAAAATGGATCAGTGGATCAAAAGTTATTAGTGATTATATAAATTAGAATATATTAATATTATATAAGTATGATTGGTTGGTTCAATGGAGTCAATGGAGCCAATGGATACCATTCCATTCACTCCATTGGGTCCATTGATAATTTTCTCAATGGATCTTATCCATTGCCAACCCTGTCTAGAGGTTATAATTTAAATACATTTTTATTTAATTAAAAATGCTAAATTTAAACTTAATTATATATATAAATCAAAATTTTTCACAAAAGAATTTCTTATTAATTTTTAATAAAATCATAAGTTTTATAATAGATAATATCAACTTATTTGATAAAAATAAATTTTTTTTTTTTACAAAAAAAGAACTTATTAAAGAACTAGCAAAAAAAGATATGAAAAACAAGAATTTAAGTAGAAAAATTTAGTAAATTTAAAAGTAGAAAATTTTATAAATTTGATATTAAATTTAGAATTTGATAAATCTTTATAATCAAAAAAATTGTATTTAGAAATAGAGGTTTTAATGTAAATAATTTACTTTAGTTTTGTTTTAATAATAGAACGAATCTAATTGTAACAACCTGTCACGTGCTTATTTGTAACAACTCAATTAGTACGACCAATAAAAATAACCAAAACTTCGTGTAACCCAAACATTAACTCTAACTACTATTGGCTAATTCGTGGTTGGTTGTTGCAAGAACATTTATTCTTATTAATAAATATAATAATCTGATTTATAATATTTGTCTTACTTTTTTTTAAAAAAAAAAAATCATATTATTATCATAAGTTATGCTATTTTGGCTAGCTAATAATTTATTATAATTTTTAAAAATTATATAAAATGTAAAGAAAACAAAGATATTATTAAAAAGAGTAAGAGTTCTAAAATGTTTTGTAGGATTTAAGATTTGGGATTTGACCAAGGTTTAGGATTTGTCCAGAGTTTGGGATTTTTTCAGAGTTTGGAATTATGACAGCCCAAATAAAGTTTTTTCAGTTTGGGATTTTAAAATTTTATACGTAGTTTGGGCGGCATGTATACCTACTAATGTTAGTAAAATATTTAACACTTATAAGTATAATTAGAGTTAATATTAAATTATATAATAAACACCAAAATTTTAAAGAAAAATATTTTTTTATTAGAACACAGAAGCAGTTTTATACGTAACATCATATGAATTTTGTCAATTTAACATTAACGTTAAATCTCTTAAAATTTTTTTAAACATAACTAATCTAAATATATCTTAATTGTTTAGTAACATGAATATCACAATTATGGTTTACTACAATGAGATTGACCTTACTGATGCCTTTTACAGCATCATGACAATGATATTAATGAAAAGTATAACAACCCGTTTGCATTCACGGTCCCTGCTGATGGAGTCGTCCTATGGTTACAATCTTTTCACTAAAAATAGCATAGACTTGTGCGCAGAGTATATCGATATCAGTAACGCGAGGCTTATTTATGTATACAATTACAATCATGAATCGTGCAACCTGTCAAAATATAAATTTGCTATTGGTTAAAAAAAATTTTCTCCTTATAAAAAGTCCGAGACTTGGAATAATCATACAAATGTAAAAAAAAAAGGAATTTGTTTTATTTTTTTTTTTTTTTACCTTTGACAAAAATTCTTATTACTCATTAATAAAAAAGCCTTTTTTAAATGATTCATGAATTCCAAAACTTTAACATTATTTTCGGATACGATTATATTAATTCACCTAATCATCGGAAGGATTCTAAGCAACTTTGATGAGCTTAATAGTTACATTAAACTTGTGATGAAACAAATATTTGATGGTTATATGATAATTATCTTTTTGATTGGGGTTGGCTTCAGGATGTACGATGTACCAGTGTTCGGAAAAGATCGGTAGGAGCGGGATCATATTAATATTATGTGTACGTACATGAATTTAATATACATATGTGCATGCTTGTAAATTTCATTTTAGAAAGAAATTACGCATCCGTTTATATATTCCTCAAAGACTGAAAATATTATCAAATAATGATAGATCTTTGTTAAATTCCCGTAAGTTTATGGATCCTATCGAGTGAAAATGCACAGATCTTTAATATTTACTAATAAAAAATATTATTTCTCATTTAATTGGTAAAAGAAAAGTATAAAGAACCAAATGAATCTAGATATGTCCCATACATTCCATCTCTTCTAAACCCTAATAGACCAGAGTTATTAAGATGTGTGATCGATTACTACCCAAGCAAGAGACACAAAAGTTGTATTTATAAAACGCAACAGAGAAAAAAGAAGGTTACAGTAAGAAAATCTTTATAAATAGGGATTGATAATAATGATTTGATGATAAAAATTTTATTTGACCCAATAATCATGACAGCAAAAGGTGACATCTAAATCAAAGGCACTTAGTATCATAAGTAATAAAAGACATGATGACATAAAAACTCAATATAATAATGGGTAATTAAAGATGCACTGCTTAAAGACAATCTCGGTATTTCATTCATTCAATTTTCTTTTCTTTATAATACGTAGATTGGATTACGACGAACCAATTACGCAAAATATCAAGAATTTTCATCATAGTCTAATTCAACGACCAAGAACTACTAAACAAAATCTTTCACCTGAGGAAGTTTTACATTCTGCACGTGATGAGCTACGATGGAAACTAAAGACAAAAATTAAATTTAATTTCAAATTTGCAAATAATTAATCACATTAAATTATTACTAATTTACTAATCCATAATTCATAAATCCATAAAACTAATATAAATTTTCTTAGAGTATATAGAATTAATTAATATTAATGATAATTAATCTAGCTATTGTATAGATATATATAAATAGTTATGTTATTCCAAATATAAGATTTGTCAATTGAAAATTATATAAACCAAAATTCTTTAAACCAGCAATAAATAAAAAATAAATAAAGCAAAATTCTGCATTATAAATATTTTAACGTTTGATAAAATTAATTAATTTGTATAAATTATTGCTTTGGCTATTCCTAATTTAATAAAGTTTTTATTATATAACATATTGTACGTATTAAGAAATTACGCACAAGATCGAATTGAATTATTACGTAGTGAAACTATTATACATAACAATATCGCCAAATAAAAAGCAAGCACCGACTCCCATACATGGAATAGTATAAATAGTGAAGGACTAAATGTATTAAATATATATATATTAAATATATTAAATATTAAAAATATGATGCCTATTCTAATTTAAAAAACTTTCGATGAAGATGCTTTGGTATAATCATAATGAAAACGTAATCATTCAATTAAAACCGTGCTGATAAATAATAAAAACATCCGCATTCCGAATATGTCACCCCTGTTGCATAGTCATAAAAAAAGATTTATAAATTTGATATTACGTACATAATTATTTTTTTTATTTTATATAGTATTTTATCAGAACAAAGATTGTAAACTTGTTATAATTCAGTGTTTCAAATGACCGCCATTCATGCATGATTAATTGATAGAAAAACTTTGTTTAAAGATCTATACATATACAACATTTTTAATAAAACATGACGCGAGTCCCATCAATATATTATACATCATATTCTGAGCCTATATCCAATAATGAAAATTTTATTATTGTTGAAAAAAAATGCGCAGAATAAACATGAAATTCATTAAAATATTCTATCAAAGCAATGTCTTTACAAAAAATGTTCATTGTTGTCCCAAAAAAAAGAAAGAAAGAAAGAAAAAGTATATAAAAAGTTATCTAAAAAAAAATGCTAGCTCGATCAATTAATAAAAGTTTAGATCAACAACCGATCGATCCTCATACTAACAACGCCATCATTAGTTTCATCTTCCCCTGCTTTTTCTACGGTATTAATTCTGTGAGAGTTCTTTTCATTGGAAGAATCAACCATCATGTGACCAGGTAGAGCAGTATTTGAACAAGACGCATTCAGAATAGCGTGATGTAAAACGGACTGCCCGATACAACATTGGTGAGAATGATGATGATGATAATGATAATTATGGTGAGAGCGTGAGCAATGAAAGGAATTTGAAACGAATTGAGTGGGGTGTAAAGGAAGAGAGGACTTAAAAGGAGGACAAAATGATGTAGATGAAATTGATTGTTGTTCGTGGGACGACGATGAAAACTGTTTAGGAGATGAATTAAGGTAGGCATTATTATTATTGTTATTATTATTATTATTACAATTTACCGGTGTATTTTTATCGCCAAAGGATGTAGAAACAATTTGAGAGATGATGCGATGTAAAGATGGAAGAACAATGTTTTCGCCTTGAGAGTTAATTATTTCATCTCTTGGAGTTACATTTCTTAATGGTGCAAGTTTATAACAATTTTGTTGTAATGTAATCTGACGATTCATGTGAGCCAATGGCTGTCGCGAAGAATTGATGGAACCACGATTGTGATTTCCGTGAGTATTAGCGTAAATCAAATAACGGGAAGTAATCATTAGTTCTGATGCACGTGACTGTTGTTGCGAAGAAATGGTACGATTGAGAGACGATGTTGAAGCAGAGGAAGACGATGAACGCGCAGAACGAATTGTCTCTTGTTCTTGACGAGTTCTGTCTTCTTGCTTACGTTTTGCACGGCGATTTTGAAACCTTCAAACAAATAGAAATTCAAATAAGAATTCATATGGTATTAGTTGCAGTGTCATCATATAAATTATAATGACGATTAAATGAATGATAACTACCAAATATGAACACTTTTGGAAGGCATATTAATTTTAAGAGCAATTTTTTCTCTCATATTTGAATCAGGAAAATCATCGACGGTTGTGAAATAATTTTCGAGAAATTGTGCTTGAGATGGAGTTGTTCGATGTCTCTGTTGTTGGGAGTTATTCGTGTTGCAAAGTGAAACACAGTTGATTTGATTGCTAGTTCTATTATTTGCCATTACCATTATCAGCAAATTTATAAAATTTATAAATCGATGAATTAAGTGTGAAAAAAAAAAAATAAAACAAGTCAACGAAAATAAGATCACTAGAAAGGTTTTAACACTTGCTTTTATATATTATTCAACAATAACAGAACTTTATCTCATTAATTATATTATATTATATCCATTTCTTCATCAATTATATAATACTTCTTATATATCTTGTATTTATTTTATTACCATTAATCACAAAGTCACGCGAATTTATCCTCTAAGAAACTAGTCTATCATATTTTACTTGTACAATTAATTAGTCTTTTTTCTCTTGAAATTTGATTAATAACTTGATTAGCTCGTCATCTAATATTTTATGTATTGACATATTTGAATATTAAATGAATTACTATTACTTATTTATGATTTGTTGAAAGGTTCGGGATTCGAAATAAAACAAAAAACCTTTATCAATCATTTATCAATCAAAATAGTAATCAAATTGACAAATTCATCTCGTAAGACTCAAAGTATAGATGATGTGAAAAAAAAGCATTATGTTTTTCAATTAACATTACATCCATAGGTATGTGCACTCAAGGAATATGATGCATATACTCAATTCCACGTGGATCTTTAAAAAAACGGTTTATTAAACGCGCATTCGTAATACGCATTATCAATATATGCTAACTTGTCATTATATTGATATCGATTTATTAGCACGTACGTATCGGTATATAATCTTATACGTATAATAATCTTATATAATCGCGATATGTAATACATATATATGTATATGATATACGTATATATATATATTATATATATATATATGTATAGTAAATAAAAATATAACGGTAATACATACAATAGCATTCAAATCACATGAAATCTTGTCGATCATTGATTGTTGTTTAAACTTCCCTGCTAAAATAGCTTCGGTATTAAAAAAACCTACTCTTAATATTATAAATGGAAACCTTAAATAATAATAAACAAAATTATCAAGTCCTTAGCCTAACTCACCTTCAAAATCTAAAGAAAGCAAAAGAATTTTATGATAATTCACAATCTATCACAGCTCTTGATTTTGATAGCTCTGGCGAATTTTGTGTTACCGCTTCAACCGACGAAACCATTAATTTATATAATTGTCAAACTGGAAGGTAGTTTGTCTTAGTTTCGAGGTTTTAATTTCACGTGTTTTTATTAGGAATTTCAATTATATAAAACGAGGAAAATGTTATATTTTAAAAGATACGAAAATTTTTCAGTTAGCAAAAAGTATGGCGTGCATCTAACTAGGTTTATGCACTCGAGTAGCGATATCGTATACGCGTCAACAAAAGGCAATGGTACGTATTTAATTATCTTGTTTTTCTATAGATTCGATTTTGACCTTGTAAACCTTTAAACATTTATCTAGATACGTTAAGATATTTATCATTACGCGATAACCAATTCATAAGATATTTTCGTGGTCACCAAAGTAGGTCTGTATTTATTTTATTTCTGACTTTATTCCTGATTTTATTCCTGATTTTATTTCTGACTTTATTTCTGACTTTATTTATACTTCATTTATAGAGTAGTCGCTTTAGAAATGTCTCCCGTAGATGATCAATTTTTGACCGGGAGTATCAATGAGGGTGTTCGGTTATGGGATTTAAGACAACCTAACGCCATTGTACTTATTAGGTTATACTATTGATAAATTTATCGATATTGTTTTAAATGTTAATATTTTCTAATATCTCTTATTTCTACGTATTATATTTATAGGATTTTATAGATATTCAATCCGGAAGACCTTGTTTAGGATATGATCCTTCTGGTCTTGTGTTTGCAATTGGTAAACGTAGCAATAAAACTATTCAGTTATATGATAGCCGAAAATTTGGTCAGGTTGATTGTCATTCGTTTTTATGTATAATAATATATATATATTTTTTTTCGTTTTTCATTTATTCAACAAATCCAAAAAAATTATTTCGTTTAATATTTTTTATATTTAGTCCCCTTTCGATACATTTCAAATCGATGATAATTATGTAGATTCAAATGGTTTACCAACTTCTCCCCCTGAATGGACTGGATTAAAGTTTAGTAATGACGGCCAAAAATTATTGATAACTACATCTGGAGATGTTCATTATTTAGTCGATGCTTTCAGTGGTCAATTAAAACAACGATTAATTGGTCATGTAGGGCTAGATAATGCTTCGGCATGCTTGGGAGGTGATGAGACAAGTTTTACTCCAGATGGTCAATATGTAATATCTGGTATCGTAACCTTTATTGTATTATTGCCTTATATTTATTACTTGGATTATTACCTTGTTTTGAAAGTTTTCCATCTGATAAACTTTGGTTTTCGTTAATAATAAAGGTTCTCGAGATGGCCTTGTATTAATTTGGGACACGACAAAATCCATCGATTCATCCAATACTCTGTCTGAAAACATTGATCTTCGACCTATCCATACATTAAATCATCATATTAAGCCGACGCAAGTTACGAGATTTAATCCAACAAAATTATTATTGATAAGTGCATGCACAGATTTGGCAAGTTAATCATATTTTTTTTATTCTAAGTCTTGAAAATGAAATTCGTAATTTAAAAAAACAATTAGTTAGAGAATAAAGTATTCGTGACGTTTCTGTAATGATAATACTTATATTTTTTATACATTTTTTTTATCAATACAGTAAAAAACGCGAATATTTTATTTACTAACTTAAAAAATACAAACTTATGGATTGACATGACGTCACAAATATTTGTATAAACATATATATGGGCTAGGTGGAAAATCAATTTTTATATTATTAATCTTATAATAAATCATAAGAGAATGCAAACTTTAAAGAGCTATACTACAAAATTTTATTAATACAACTACTTTTGTATCTTAGGTAAAAAATGATTCTAATTTTATTCTGAATTTATTCTAAATTGATAAAATTGTCATTTTCCAGCACCTAGCCCATATTTTCAATGAATTTATTTGCTAGAGTAAAATATCATTAATTATTAAATAAATATAAATATATATATCTAATAATATTCATTTAATAATCATCGTTTTACAGGTATTTTGGTTACCTTCAGTCGACCCTAACGACATAGTTAAAGAGTCGGAAGATAATAAACCTTGTTTATCTTCAGGTGATATAGTAAAGGAAACACCTAATATCCAAATGCAGGTAACGGCTAGCACCAGTTCTTCTGTTGATGCCGTTTCTAATAGATTGTTGGGGCCTGTACATCATTGTAAGTATCTATATATAGTCAACAACGAGCAATTTAAGTTTATTCATTATTAATTCATGACGATACTTTAACAGATCACCTTTATTAGGTTTACTTTCCCATATAACGATAATACTAAGCTGCCTTTTTTGGTACAAGTTCAGCCAAATATCCGTATATGGTTTTTATGTAGCTATCTTGGCTGTATATTATTAAGCAAGGTGCCTTTGATTATTATAATAAATTAATCTTCGACATATTTAATAATTTACCAGAAAATCAATTTGTAAATTTCTGGCGAGAATAATAATGACCTGTTAAATACGTACCTTTTAGAAGAAAACAATGAACTGAATTATTAATAATAAAAAAAAACTTTTTTTTCCTTTTTTTTTTTTTTATGTTTATATAAACTATAAAATGTATTATTATATACCGAACGTACCTTCCTTTCGCAAAGAAAGATCCATTCTGTACTAAAATATGTCACAATTCATATCATTATTTATATAAACAATTTCTAATTAACGGTATTTCCAATCATGAGTAGTTTTTTATTCTTAATTTAATTCGCCTGTCATAAAAGTTTTTTATCTGTTCTAAAACCATAAATGTCACTACAGTATGTGGCGTCAATCGCACAAAAGCTGGTACCCAACCTTTGAACAGTGCTTGAAGTCCTTCATTACGAATCGTCGAAGTAAACACGATCACAAAGCTTTGCTATTAAAAAAAAAGAAATGTGATATATTATATTCAACCTAAAGCAATAATAATTTCAAATAAATATATGTGGTGAAAATTGGCCAAAACTGTAATTTATAATAATTATTACAATATTGCTATAAATAACTATAAATAATAACTGATAACCATGCAGTAATGTTATTATATTAAAAAACTTTTTATAAAGTTTGACTAAATGATTTATAGACCTGCATAATATTAACCAAAATTTTATTTGTTTTAGCCAATTTCCGTCACAATAAATAAGAATATAAACCTTAGTTCCACTTGAGTTCATGATACGAGTTTTAATAACATCAATTGGTGAACAGACAGTTGTAGCTACAAATCCCTAGAAATAATTTTAATAATAAATATATAAATTATTAATTTTTCTGTAAAAAATATATATTTTTTTTTTTTACTTATAAACCTACCGCCAAAAAACTAGAAATGAAATGAGTGATAATATCATCACGAAAAAATTTAGTCTCCAATAATAACTGTTTAAATTGTTCATACGATGCTATTTGTGATGAATTCATAAAGATGGCTCGATTCATATTTGGTCCGATACCTCGAGTAAGACCTTTTACTCCTTCCGCTTTAATTATTTGATAAAGACCATCAAACGCATTCTTATAGTTACGTTGCAATTCTGATGGTAACTTTGCATCATTTTGCATGCGAACCATTACAAGGTCTGCTGGATTTCCAAATGCTCCACCGATGCACCCTGATATAGATGCACAAATGATTTTTTTTACAAATGAAAGGTTCTCTGAAATATCATAAAATAATTAGATATATTTGTAATATGTTCTTTGATTAATTGGACCTCTTTTAAGAATACTAACCTCCATCTTTACTTAGAAACAACTTCAATTTGTCATAAACTCCAAATCTCATAGTAGAATACGTGACTTGCCTCAAAATGCTAGCGGAAAGTCCCTTATATATTCCAGGAAATTTTTCATTTTTTATTATATCAATTGCAGTTTTAAAAGTTCCTTTCGGGTTTACTCCAGTTGTTGTTTGCATGCGAACTTTGGTTAAATCTAAAGGGTGACTAACAAAGCAGGCAGAACAGGCGGCTGCACCTATTTCAAATGGTATTAAGAACGAATTAGTGTAGTCATAAAATTTTTAAAATAATTCGTTAAGTTTACATACCTCCAAACCAAAACGGATATACATTATTTCGTTTTTCATTTAAATTCGGGGTAAGAACAATCGGTGCTAGATTAGACTTTTTAGAGTTATTAGTTTCCATTTCTCGTTTTTTAAATATGATAGGTATGTAAACTAGTTGTAAACTAGTAAATTTTTTAAAAATTCTCCCATTGTTGGCGTTTTTAAATAGATTATAGATTATCAAATTTAAAATTTATCATTACTGCACAAACACAAACACAAACATTCTTTTTATGTATAATCGGCAACACATCGGAGGATAAAAAAAAAAGACCGAAAAAAACCATAACTTCCGCATCGGGGAATCGAACCCCGGCCTTCCCGGAACTCTTTAATGAGAGCGGGAGATCCTAACCACTAGACCAATGCGGATAATTACAAAAGAACAGCTAAATTTTTAATATTTATTATAATATTAAAATTATATATGTATTAATTACATAATCTAAAATACAAACTGGTCTAATCTCTCATAACAGCATATAGACTGATATTTTCACGCATCTTAAAAAAAAAAACTCATTCTTTTGTAAGTTCTCCTAATATTATTTAATAATTACTTTAATGTATAGATAATGCGCCGGGCGGCTACTTACAATAGTATTAAATTACCCTAAGATATACAGTATAATAAAGGTTTCTTCACACCGTCAAATCTTCGTATTGTAATTTCTAGTTGTTTATTTTATAAGATATTAAATTATACCACTTATATTATGGTATTACACAGACACTAGCCAAAATGATGAATAGAAACTTCACAAGTACATAAAATATTATTAATTTACACGGAGGATTGTTGTGACGTTTCCTTTTTGCGAATCTCTTCAAAATATGGGTGTTTCAATGCATCCTCGGCACTTATACGTTTCTCAGGTTGATACTCTATTAATTTCTAAAACAATTTGAACAAATATTGTATTAAGATAATATTCATATTTCAATATAAGACTTCATAGCCAAATCAAAGAAATAATCAACTCACACTTAACAAATCAATGCCATGTTTATCTAGCTTTGGAAGAAGCGACTCCAATGGCATCCGGTTATAAATAGCAAAATCATTCTATGTATAATAAAAGATAATAATAGAATAATTAATTTTTTTATTGTACGTGCCTAATATATTTAAACGCAAATGAGATCGTGCAATGCTAGTTATGCATACTTTGTAATCTGGCAACTGTGAGACCTTTGGCCATGTTTCCTCTGTTGGTGTTCCTAAAACTGTGCAAAGTAGTCAAGGATTTAACTTAAAAATTTTGAATCAAGAGTTTGAAAGAGTTTTTCTATTCAAGAAAAGGATATTTAAATATTCTCAATAACTGGTCTTTAATAGAACCTCCTGGAAATAACGGTCTACCAGAAGCCATCTCTAAATACAAATAATAATAATAATAATAGTAAATGTTTTGCCAAAAGTAGATAAAATTGCAAAATATTCCTGATATACCTGCAAATATACACCCAGCCGACCATACATCGATAGATGTGGAATATTGTCTTGATCCCATCAAAACGTCAGGCGCACGATACCATAACGTTACTACCTATAAAAATTCCTTATCTGAATCAGAATAAACTCTAGGTTTGATACAATCCTCCAGATCAATTATTCTAACCTCATGTGAGTAACTTCGTACAGGAATTCCAAAAGCACGTGCAAGACCAAAATCAGCCAATTTCAACTCGCATTTCTAATAAAATATATCTACTTAGAGTCGATCTTATACGCATATATAATCGGCTCGAAAAAGTCCTACCTTGTTGATTAATAGATTTTGTGGCTTAAGATCCTATCAGTATTAATTCAATTAATATATTTATAACAAGATAATGAATAAATAATAACGGTTTGGGTAATCTATATCTATAGTTACCCTATGCAAGACCCGATGCTCATGACAGAAAGCAATTCCTTTCAAAAGTTGATACATTAATTGCTGTTACGTAAATAATATAAATTTAATAAAAGTGGCGATTATAGTAAATTAATATATAGATATATATATTAATTATGTTTGGTACCTTGATTGTTAATATATCTAGATCACCCCCGTAAGTATCTAAGAATTTCTTTAAATCCGAATCCAAATATTCAAATACTAGTGTCAACTTTTTCTCCGTATGTAAGACATCATAAAGTCTTTTTGTAAAAAAGGTTCAATTAATTATTTTAAACACACGAAAAAAATACACAAGAAATAAGTTGTTAATAAAAATATAAATTTACCTTACTATGTTTGCGTGTTTTAACTCTTTCAGTAATGATATCTCACGAATGGCAGTACATGGAACCTTAAATCAATTCGATTTTGTCAATTTATTAGGCTATATATATAATACTACGAAACCCGATCAGAAACAAATTAAAATTTCGATTTTACCCCTTCTTCTTCGTTATCCAATCTTATACGTTTCAGAGCAACCACCTCATTTGTATCCTTATTTTGTGCCTTATACACAATTCCGTACGTTCCTTAATTACGATTATATAAACGAAACCATGCCGTTAGTATATAGATTTGCAATGAGGCTGTGTTGGCAAGCATGTTAGAGCAAAGAAACCTTCTCCCAGCTTTTCAATTTTCTGTAAATAAAGGAAAGCCGAGTATCAATGGAGTTTTAATGTTGCGAATCATCAAAATCAATCTATATAAAAGGTAAAAACATACCTGATATTTATCCATTATGAATTAGAAGTAAATAAAAAAAAATCTTTGTTAAATTTATATGAATTTCTTTAACTTTATCGAACCACGGTATTTCGGGCATTGTCTTTACCTCGTGATAATATTTAGGCTACACAAAAATATATTTACATATTCACGTGATGTAAATGTACGTGAGTTTAAATGTTATACGTACACAGAATAAATAAATAAAATAAATATATACAGTATATAATATATATTATGTATTTGAACTGTCTACATATTGAAAGAAAATATACAAAGTGAATTGTCGATGATACTGAAATTTGTATGGGGATTTTAGTAGGGTTTAGGACCCCTTAGTATCATCCGATTTCAGTTATCATTCCTATACTCGTTGGCAAATCCCAAACCTCAAAAAAAACAATTGCTATTTATAAAATTGAATCAAGAAAATAATCTTAAATCTGCATTGTAACTCATATAGCGAACTTAATATAATGTGTCAGTTTGTAGCCATTCATAGCGCAGCTTTGTGGCTGCCTTTAACAGAATTAATACTTGTCAAGCATTTCGTTATATAGATATAACGAATGTGTTATATAACAGAATTTTTAAGCCAGTCCAAGTTTCAGTTATATCGATAGTTGACAATATAGCCACAAGAATATATATTATTTGTTTAAATAAAGATTATTAATAATTTTTTAGATATAAAGTTTGGGATTTGGATATAAACAAACTTAAACTATAGTAGTTTGGGATTTTAACAACAAACATAATTGTTTTTGACACATATTGTATTGTATGTATCAGGCGTTTTAAAAGTTCTATTACTGGTCTTTTTTTTAAATTATCTTATATATAAAATCATAATAATTATCTTTATTTTTAAACTTTATTTTTCTAAACTTTATTAACAATCTGTAATTAAAATTAATAAGTTATTTACAAATTGTATTATAAGTATTAAGCCTAAACTATATGCAATTAAGTAGAGTTTTTTAACATTAAATCAAATCAAATATTGAATTAATTTAAATTCAACTTTATTTTAATTTAAATTTGATTTAATTTTTTTTTTTTTGTTAAAAGATTATACTTTATAACAATTATTTTATTAATATATATTGGGATTAGTATTACAACTATTTTTACAAAGATGAAAGTACAGCTCACTATATGTGCAGCTTTTGGTTGCTTATTTAAATAGTTTGTTTTAGAGTTTTATACTAGATGCTATATCTATGATTTACTAAAAGATTATCTATTTAAACTCTTTAATTATTTGCTTTATTAATTATTTAACTATTACAAATCTTTTATATATACTTGATTAGTATATTGTTTAATTAGTACTGTATTTTTCTTTTTTTAAACTAGTATTTAGATTATTATATATTTTCAAATATAACATTTGTCAATAAGTCTTAAAAGATTTTTTTATTAACTACCTATTTACTCTATAGATCATTAACAAGTGCTTGCCTTTAGAAAGTTTATTTATATTCTAATACTACTTTACAATATATCTTTAATATTTTAGCATATTTTTGTTTTGTTTTTTAGATTTTTAATTCAAATAGCTCAGAAGAATTATAATTTGTTTCTAGTATATCAAGTCTGATTTGATATTTTTTTTTTCTGATTTAAATTTGATAGTTTAGTTAATAATATTTCTTATTTAAAAGTTCTTGTCTGTTTGATTTCTTTACATTGATATTTGTTTTCTAAATTTAGTTTTTATAATAATATTGTAATAGAATTTATTTTTTTTCCTATATTAGTATATATTTGTTTTTAGCTCTATATTATATTTTATAATTTTTCTAATATTTTTATATAGTTTATAGATTATTTTATTAGTTTTAATCGCCTATTTAATAGGTTAATATTTATTTTATTAGTAGATTTCTTAT
>CAJVQA010002700.1:0-21307 GCA_910591915.1 Cetraspora pellucida | reverse complement strand
TTCCAGTTTGTTTTGAATTTCTTTTAAAGTATTTTCTTGTTTTTCTTTATGGATTTGTATTTTAAAAGTTTTTATTTTTGTAATAAGTAGATATGATAATATAGTAGAGTCTGGGTCATTAGTAGTTTGTATTAAGTGTAAGGCTGGTAGTAAGATATTTTGTAAATATTTTTTGATATATAGGTTGTATGTTTGTAAGAAATTAGGTTTATTAAAAGATGATTTGAGTAAGATTGCCTGTTTTAGTTATTTGTATAGTGGTAAAAGAGAAGGTAGTTGTTGTTCATTGTGATATAGATTAATTTTAATTCTTTTAAATAGAATGTGTTTTTGGACTACTTTAGTTAGAGCTGTGTTGATTTTATTTCAGATATTATTAAGTTCTAAGCTATGAGTAATATTGGTAATAACTGTAAGGAGTTGTTGAAGGTTTTGTTCAATATGACTTTGGTAGTTTTCGATTTGTTCATATTGTATAAGTTTCCATTGATAGATGGTTCTTGATTGAAGTTGTTGTATATTGTTTTTAGGTATATTAATTGTAAGTTCGAGTGATACTATTGAGTGATCAGTTGTAGTAAATGGATTTGATAAAATATCAACATAGTCTAAAAGTGTAATATGAATATTAGTCTATATTTGGTTGATTTTACTATGACTGTTATTATGTATATAGGAGAATGTAGAAGTAGATAAAAAAAAGAGCCTGTAAGTGTCATAAAATTGGAGAGATTTGAGTATTTTTAAAAGAGAATGTTCAGGTATAGTTGAGTTTTTTTGTAATAGTCTATCTAGTTTAGGATTTGGGACTTCATTTAGGTCTCCCATTAAAATTATTTTGTAGTTAGTTTTATTAAGAATAGAAGTAAGGTATTAAAGAATGTCTTTTCAGAGTTGTTTTTTTTCTTGAATTAGAAAGTAAAGTTGGATTAGTTTAATATAAAGGTTTTTGAGAAATATGTCAATTTCTAGAAGAAAGTTTTTGTATGTCTGTATTTTTCCAATATGCTTTGCAAGTGATTTGTAGATTAATATTTCTACACCATCTTGGCGAACATTACTTGGTGTCCAAAAGCATTTGTAATTTAAAAGTTTTTGCAAGAGTATTGAGAACTTTACTTCTTTGATAGATAGATGTATTTCTGAAATTCCAAAAATATCAATTTGATTTTCTAAAATAAAATCAATTAGACTCAGTTGTTTGAAGTTATCAAGAAGACCATTAACATTTAGTGAGTGTATTTTGATTGATTTTGTAATATTTGAATTTTCAGAAAGTAAGATGTTGTTGTTTATATGTGTTATAATAGAGAAGAGTTTAGGAGATATTGGTGTTGTGAATAAAAGAAAGTTTTGACATTTTGAGAGAGAAGGTATTTTGAATCTTGTTGAAGTGTAATTTGTTTTGAGTGGAATATTTTGAAAGTTTGTAAGATTTTCGAAAGAAATATTGGTGAAGTTGGATAGAGAATTAGTTTTCTATGAAAGGTGAATATATGCTTCTTTGAATATATTGTTTTTAGATGTTTTAATAAAAAGTTTTATATATTGTTCTGAATAGTATTTTGGGTATTTGTTTTGGATAAATTTTAGAAATGAGTCTATTGATTGTAGTAAAGGTAGAAGTTGTAAGTTATAAAAAGAAAAAAAATTTTAAAACATATTAAAGGATTGTATATTTTTGAGAGGTTTGAAATTTGAGTAAAAGTTTTTTTTTTAATAGTTTTGGTAGTTGGTAAGTTAATAGTATCATTTGGATCTTCTGTTGATAATTTATAATCAATATTAGTAGTTTTAAAGTTTGTTGGAGTGTTGATAAAAATGTTAGGTATTTGTGATTTTTGTGAACCAAATATAAAAAATTTTTCTAGAGAAGAATTCTCAGAAGGATGTAATGAGTTGTTATCTGAGAAGTTAGATTTTCCTTCTATAGATGTGCTTGCCATATACTCAGTATTCACAGTTGCAAAGGATACCATAGTCTGCTCTGTACATTGGGTCTGACTGTTATTAACTTGGTTCTTCATGTAAATAGGCTTTTCTGCCCACCTACTTACATCATTCTCTTCCAAAAATGGTACATTTTTAGTGACAGACATTATTATTTTGAAAGTGGCAGCTGTATTAATGTTATCTATAGAAGGATTTATTGAAAAAGTGAACTAAAGGTAGCAGTTGAGGATAGGAAAAGTGTATCATCATATATAGAAGAGATTTTAATATCATAATGTTTAATAATAAATTTTTCTGGTTCTAAAAGATATTTTTAATCATAATTATTTGAATTTGCATAATAGAGAATTTAGGTTGGTTTTGAGTATAAAAATAAAAAATTATGCATGCTAAGATATGTAGATTAATAGTAGATGAAATGAATTTTTTTAAAACTTAATTAAGTTTAAGACCTGTAATACTGTTATTTATGACTGCAGTATTTAAATAAGCTTTGAGATAAAAATAAAGATAGAATGTAGTATGTTTAGGATTAGTTTCTGTAGTATTGATTTTGCAAACTTTTGGTCTGCTTTAAGTGTGAGTTCATTTAGTATATGAAATGGAATAGTTTTTTTGAAAGTTGCTGTATATTGTTGATCTGATAGAAAAATTAAGTAGTCAGAAGTAAAGGGTATTGTTTTAGAAATAGTATTTTCTTTTAAGGGTGCTAAGAAGGTTTCGAAGAATTTGTCAAAGAAGTAACTAGAAATGTTTTTAAAGTTGTGTTCTGTATCTTTTAGTAAAAGTTTACAGTCTTTGTCTTTGCAAGTATGAACATAAAAGAGTGCTGCTTTGGTAGTTAGAAAAGAGTAATTTTGAAGAGAAGTAGGTTCTGTAATTTGGAAGTCTAAAGGTAAGAATTTTTTGCATTTTTCAGCAAGTGTGATTGCAATTTAATATTTAATGTAGTTTTTAATTTTGTCTTCATTGATGTCAGTAAATTGTTTTTGGTAAGCTTTAAAAAAATATGCATACCATGTGTTGAAAGTATGAATATGTGGTTTGAGTGATGGAATTCAAAAAATATTAGCAAATTTAGATTTAGGAATGTTAAGAGTAACAGTAATTGTAAATCAGTTATTGTTATAGATACTAAATAAGAGTTTTGAGGCATCATATTCAAAATTGTATTTTATTGAGAGTTTAAAAGAATAAAGCTCTAACTTTTTAATAAATTTTTAATAATGAATTGTTTGATATTTGTTATGAAGGAATAGATGTAATTGAGCAAAGTTGATTGCTACTTTACATTGATCAGAAATTGAATGAGGTAGAATTGAGTAATGAGAACAAAAGATATGTAGATAATTAAGTTTTGTGAAAAATAGTTCAGTGGATTTGGTAAGTAGATTTTTAAGTGTTAAGATATAAGCATATTGAGAGATATTAAGTTGAGGAGAGAGTAATGAATTAGATTGGCAGAGAAAGTCAGTAAGAAATTCTGGTCTTTCTGCTACTATAGATTTGAGTAGATAATTAAAATTTGTTTTTAAGAAGGTTTTTGATTTGAAGTTGATTGAGTATTATTTGGAATAGATGAGATTGGTTAGCCTGAAATAAATTTGTGAAGATCAATTTTAGAGAAATTGAAAAGTTGTTGAGTAAGTGTTGTATTAAGTTTTGTATTTTGTTTCATATTTTTAGTAATAGAGTAATTAAGAAACCAGTTTAAATCTTTAGAAGTATCTCTAATTTGGTTTGGTGTATTTTTTGGTTGCTATTGTTTTTGTTTTGATTTAGGTTGTTGTTTAATTTTTTTGTCTCTAAAAGCAAGTTTTTGGAGAAATTTAATTTTTTCTTCTTTTGTAAGTTTGAAAAAATAATAAAAGTGAAAAATAGAACATTTGTTTTTTAGTAAGTTCTTTGGTTTGAGGAAGAAGTTTAAGTTTAGTGTATTAGAGACTATTAATACAGTTTTGATAATATAAGAAACCTTTAAAGATTATAGCTTGAGAATAGTTAGGTGCATAATGTGAGTTTTGAATAAGAACACAAGAAATATCTTTCTTTTTACATAAGGTGCATAAGTGATAATATTGAAAGTGTGGAATGATTGCTACAGGTAATGGATCTGTATGGAAAGAGGATGGTAAAATTTAAGAAGTTGATTGAAGACTTTGTTGTTGTTTAGTAATAGGTGATTTAGGTAGTTTGTCGACAATGTTGTTAAATCAGTTTTTAAAGATAACAGTAGTTGGAAAAATATCTATTGTATTTGATTTGGAAGTTTGTTGAAGAGGTGTAGTATAAGTAGTTTTGTAATGTTTAGAAATAAACTTTGTATAAAATTTGTCACAAAGACAAGTGAACAAGATAGGTTGAGTTGGTATTTGAAAGTAATATTATTGCTTATTGGTTTCATATTTTGTAGATTTAATATCTTTGGATAAGATATGTAAAGTGAGTAGATCAGATTTTTTGGTACCAATACCAAAGTGATCTGGATATTTGTTATAATAATAGTCTAAGTCATGAGAATCAGGTTCATCTGTAGTTAAGGTAGGCATTTTGGCTTGTTATTTTTATAAAATTATTAAAGAGAATGATGATAGTTTCAAAAAAAAAAAAATTTTAGTTCATGTAACAATATACTCTCTGTATAACTTTTTTGTGGCTAGTGTAACAGTGGCTGGTAGTACAGTATAGCTTGTGTAACTTCTGCTAAAAATAGTATAGAGTATACACAAGGTTGTATAATTTTAAAAGTAATACAAATTTGTAATTATTTGGTTTGTATAAGTTAATTAAAGATTTAAAAGGAAATAGTTGTAAAATAATTATCAATTGATTGAATCAATGATTTATAGTATTTTAAAACATGTTTGGAGTCTGGATTTGAAGGAGATAAAGAGAAAAGAACTAAATTTTAAAAATTTTTTAAAATTTTTAGAGAATATAGCCACTTGGAGTTTTTTGCTTATAAAATGATCATTTTTGACTGTTTTTAATGAAACTTATATTAAATTGAAGCCTGAGATGAGCTGGACAACTTTGTCTTAAGGAACAAGACAAGGTTCCTAGGCTGGATTTGAGTATAAGTACTTTGAAGTTATTTTAAAATAAAGTTAAATAATTTATTTAATATTTAAGCTAGCAATGTAAAATTTTGTAAATATATATAAATTTAAGTAGTGAACAGTTTAATATAGTTTTTAAGAGTATTTAGTTATAGTTTATTAAAGAAAATAAAAATTTTCTTTAGCAGAATTTTGGTACAAGTAATCATCAGAAAGAGTTAGCAATTTGTGTCCTTAGATTTAGTTATTAGTAATTATATATAAGAGATTAGTTTGATATTTGATCCATTGTATATATTAGAAGTTAATTTTAGAGTGAATTTCTTTTTGAATTTTTAAATATTTCTAATTTTATTACTTTAAACCATTTTGCTTTTTTTTCTTTGCTTGATTGATCTTAATAGTTTTTCAATTGTTATTATATAATTAGTTTTTTTTCTTATATTGAGCAGCTAGTTTAGATGTATTAGGTCTATTTTGTTTATTTTAATTTTAATTTTTCTTTACAAACATGCTTTCAAGAGCTTTTATATTTTAATACTATATTTAAACATTGTTTATAAATTATTTTTTATTTTTATATTTATTTTTAGTTTTTTTACTTTCAGTATTATCAAACTGACTAAATTTTTTTTTTAATAAGCTTCAATTTTTAGCATTTCTTTGAATTTTCTATATGTTTTTTATTAAACCTACTTTTTGACATTTTTTAGTTTTGTTAATTGTTCAAAACTATTTTGTCTATTTAATCTTACTAGTAGATTACTTATTTGCTTTATTGTTAACTCTTGTTATAGTATACTATAGTTGCCAAAATTTTTGTATTCTATTATCTAATTTGCTAAAGTTTTTTGTAGGTTACTTTTCTGTTTTACTAAACCTATTATTGATTAGTATATTTTACTTATTCTTTTTTTTGATATCTTTATTAGTTGTAATATGTAACTTAGTTTTAATATTATTATTATATTGTTTATATATATGATTTAGTTTATTATTTTTTTTTTTGTATTTAAAATCTTTTATTGTTTGATTTATTATATTATTTGTTTTTTTTTTATTAATTTCTTATATTCTATTCTATTATTTAGTTATATTTCTATAAACTAACTATTTGAAAAACAAGATACAAATTATTAACTCTTTTTAATAATCACTTGTATCAAATTTCTGTTACAAATATTTGTCTTTTAATCAATATTTTATTAAGTAAACCACTTTTGAACATCTAAGTAAAATTGTTTCTAATACAATTTTACATTTATCTTTCTCATAAATTCAAACTCTTATTTGAGCATTTCTTCCTATTATTATAGTATTTTGCAACTAATTTTCTTATATATATTAAGATTCTTTTTTAAAACACCAGTCTTTCTTATACTATTACTGCTAGATAATTTGCTTTTTTTTATTTTCAATAATTTACTACAAACCAGTATTCCTAATACTTTTTTTTTAAATCTTACAATTTGTATCTATAATGTTCAAGAATACAATAAAAAGCTCAAATAGCAAGTTTAAAAGAATTATTATATTTTTTATTTTCTAAACATTATTAGTATTACAGAAACTAAAATAGCAGAAGACAATGCTATTACCAAATTTCATAGCTTAAACACTACTCTTACTTCTGAATATGTATAAACAGTTCAAAAACTAAAACTATACTTATGATTCACAAACAACTTACATTTTACATCCACAATATCTTTACTCTTCTTGACTATGCTATCATTATTGATCTTTTTTTCAAACATAATTATAAATTCTGTATTATCTTTATATATTTATTATGTAAAAACTTACAACTAAAACTTCAAATACAAAACATTATTATTTAATAGATCCAATAAACAACTAACCAAACATTCTATCTATAATATTAGATAACTTTAATATGCCATCTAACAATTTATCTTCTTATCAATCAAATACAAATTATTGCAATTTTTATAATACAATAATATTTATAACTTAGCAGATTATACAAATATCTTTTTATGTCTATTATAATAGTAAATACTACAGTACTATTAATTATATTTGGGCCTACTTTTTTTTACTCAAATATCTTAATTTATTTTACTTAAATAATGCAAAAAACTGCATTCAAAATGATTACAAAATTCTTATATTCTTTTAAATATTTTCTTATACTCTTATAGACAAAAACAGATATTTAACCAGAACCAAATACAGAACCTTTAATTACAAAGCAATGAACAAAAAACAATAGAAAATTTTTGCTAATTAAAATTTTCTTAACTTTACTATAAACAAAACTTTTTGCTTTATTTAAATTTTTGAATCTCTCAAAACCACCTAGTATAAAATTCAAACTAATGTTATTAATACTGTTACTAAATATATTTTTAACAAAAAAAATAACAATTTGCAACTTTCAATATTTATTTTTAGTTAAAGCAACTTTACTTTATCTAAATTTTAAAAAACTTAATAACATTATTAAACAAATTAAAGCCTTTTTAACCAACTTATTACCTATATCTATACATCTTAATTCTATTATACTCTATCTTAACTTAATGCATTATCTTAATATACCTCTTATACTCAATTCTTATAAGTTTATACCAAGCTGAATTACTAATACTAATTCTAAATATAACAAACCATTATGATATTAGCAAATTGAAATAATATTTACTTATATGAAGATAATTGTTCTGCTTTGAGAGCTATTCTGTTGAACTTCATCATCTTATAAATAATTGTGCTAGTTTAATACTATTTTTATACAATACGTATTTAAACAAAAATGATTGTAGACAATGCTTTATTTATTTTTTATCTAATAATTAATATTTAGATAATTCTAAATGTCTATTATAAAACAAACAATAATTGTTATAAGTCAAATAGTCATAGTACTTTGTGGCACAGTAGTTCCGTGATCATGTTTTTCATCCATTAGGCACCTATATGTAATATTTTTTAAAAATTAACCTTCATGTGTAATTATTTTTAATTTAGGTCAGTATTTGTAATTATTTTCACTTTCTGGGCCCTTATTTATCCCCCCCAAAATATACATCTTTCAATAATGAATTAATTAAATTTAATTAAATTATCAATAACTTTATAATAACATTGTATAATGATTCAAAATTGTCTGAAAATAAAAACTTTGCAAAGGTTACTTTTAAATTGTTTATTCCTGTTACATCGAATGTTTAAACCAGTATTGACAGCAATAGATGAATAGAACAATAAAAATTAGAATAGAATATAATTTTTATTATTAGAACAAAAATTGTCAACTACTAATTATAATTAGTCTTAATAGCAATAGAACAAAATAATAAAAACTAAATAGAATATAATTTTATCAATAGAACAAATTGGCAACACTAGTTCAAATGACTGTTCTACTTCAGATGTCTATAATTCACATCATAATGTAATGGGCAACATAAATTTTGGCGAGAGGATTAAGAACATATCACTATTTTATATTCGAGTCGAATCAAATGCTTGATAAATAATGCAATTGAAACTGTCTTTGATTATATCAAGATCACAGGGTATATAATAACTGTATTCTAGGCAGTTAGACATATAGTTGGCGGTAGAATCATTGAATTACGGCATTTAACCAGATGGTAAAATTAATTACGGCACAATACCTGATTGCCGTAATGCCGTAATGCCATAATGTCATAGTATCGAAGCAATTCTTGAATGTGTACCAGGTTTGTGGCACAGCAAAAATTCTTTAATTAACCATAGCTGCCGCAGCAAAATTGTCCTTGATTTTGATAACATACCAATCTAAAAAATTTCGCTAGCCAATCATATTTCGAGATCAGGTGCAACGTAAAAGAAGTGCCTATGAAAGAAATTTCCTCGGGAAATTTTACTATAACTATAGCCATTTAAACCAAATACTAACTTACTGGTGGGACCCTAACCCTAAAATAATTGCGAAATGCTTTTTTCTTGGCGAAATTTTTTGATGGGATCACATAATGAGCGAAATTTTTTAGATTTTGATTGGCTAACGGGCGTGGACCTGCAAAATTTTGGCCCGCATTACATAATTGTTTACTAATTTCTGGCCGGAATTAACTTTTTAACATTTTTATTCTCAAAATAGAAATTTTCAATGACATAGCCCACAAAATGGTAAAATTAGCCAGGGAACAATTTTCACTTCATGGGCGGCTGTGATTTCATTAGTAAAATTTTGAGTAATTCCGTCAAATTTTTTGATCGTCGATCAAACGGAGAATCTGCCGTGACAATTTGTTGTGCGTAACAAATTTTTTAAAGTTCGTTAACAGTAGGGTTAGTGTTTAGAATAAACTTAAAGACCGAATGATTATATAATAAAAATGACTCAAGAATCTCTTTTTGTTAGAGTACTAAAAGTGGTTCTGTACGTGGTTGTTTGAGAAATATGCAATTTTTGACAAAACAAACGTTTGTTATTGATCGTATTACGTTACACCAGATTCTTGAAATATGATTTGTAGATGGGAGATCTGCGTCACAATGATTACTTATTTTCATTTTCTGGCCCTTATATGTAAATTCTTCAAAAAATAATCATAAATCTTTATTATATGAATTATGATATATGACACTATGTGTAACAATATTTATTCGAAACGAGACCGCAAATACATTTTCTAAAAAATTCAAATAGTTATTCAGCTTTAATTGTGCGATGAATTGACACCAAACTTGGTAAAAAGAAGTCTTACAAAATTACGCTAAAATATTTGTACTTATACATCTTAAAAAATATATATATTAAATTTTGTATATACCAATTCTAAATACATTTTTTTAATTGAAGATTTTACTATAGTATTCAAATCCGAGAACATAACTTCTTAATGATGCAGTAAAGAGTGAAAGATGTTAGTATTGAAAAAAACATTTACTATTAAGCGTTAAATATCCAAAAGTATTTTAATATGAAGACTGTGAGACAATTTTTTTGATCAAAAAAAATCTCATTATACAAATATCAATGAGATTAGACATATGTTTGATTATATTAGATGATTGACCACTTAAACGTTTCACGTATCCACTCCTAAACCATAGTATCAACGTGAAGGCAGAAATTCAGAATTAGATTTAGAAGCTATAGGAATGAACTTGTTTTAAATACAAACATCCGAAAAAAGATGATGATTTAAAACGAAAAATATAACATGTATACATATAGAGATGGGCCGCATTTTTGCTGATCATTTATGCAGTTACCATGCTGCAGTGTATAAAATCTATGTGTATAATATGCTCAGAGCACATGTTTTTAAAAGGTTCACATGCTTTTAACTAGAAATGTGCACGTAATTCACAGACTTTGAACTACATATAGCACCAAAATTATTATTGACTTTTGGGTTCAGATCTTATACACTGCCATGCAGTCAGATGAATTCATAAGTAAAACATATCGATATTTGGTAATCTGCATGGTGATCCATCTTTATGTAGTTACACATAAATTTCCCATTTCCCCTAGCGTTACCAACCTAAAAATTCGCCAAAATTTTTTTTTGCTGTTAGATTAAGGTTAGTTAGTGCGCAGAAGGTGGTTTCATAGGTAAAATGTTGAGGTATGACCTATTTTTTGGATTGCTTTGATTTTTTGTTTTTTTCTGCGTCACACCTGATCTTGAAATCTGATTGGGCTGCGAAATTTTTTAGGTTGGTGACACTTGGACAGGGCGATGATTTTCTGTGGTGCTAAAAAAAAAAAATTCTGTGTATGTAGAAAATAAATTCTGTAATGTGATGTGATCAATTTTTGAGGATTATGTGCAATTATGCGGTGTAAAATAACTAATTATGTGCTAGAATGTGCCTAAATTCTAGCAAACTTTATTGACAATCCATATGGTTCCGAAACTTATAAATTCCAAATAAATTATAGGTTTCAAATTATCGGTTTCAAATTTGGTGGAATGTAGACTTTGGTCTCGTATACGATCATTTTTATTGTTCTTATATATAAAATTTCAATCACGCTATTTTTAATCAGTACACAGTTACTTTTATATCGCACAACTTTCCGATAGTCATTATTTTGTTAGTGGATTTAGTGACCTATCGGGGAAAACTGTCCTAGTGCAGGGCCGATGATTTCTGTGTTTCACATAATACCACAGAATTCACAGAAATAGGTCTATATCTCAGAATATGCTTATTTCACCGCAGAATACCACAGAAAATAGTAAATGATGTAGAAGGATTACATAATTTAACCACAGAAATCAAAAAAATACTAATTTTAGAAAGTGGGTGATTTGGCATCGGTAACTGTCGGAAATGTAGGCAATTAATGAACATGAATTACGAGCAAATTGGTCGGAAAGCATTCTAAGTTTTTGGGAACAATCCATATTTAATTAATAGGAAACTTGCGATTCATTTACTATCTAAATAGGATTCTATGGCCATTAACGGTAAATTATTTTTTGAATTAATTTCTCTTTTTAGTTTGCACTAACTATATTGAGATGTAGAGTTCGTATTACGCGCTCGTAAAAATAAACTCTGTTCTGATAATTGGCCACATGCACATCGCGTTACACTAAGCAAGTAGTTATTAGGACATTCTTTGGTATGTATTTACTTATCCACCGTAAGTCTTTCGCTGCGTATACTCCGGACAATAAGAATACATTAATGTATATATTCTAAATTTGCATTTACCCCTCAGGAAATTGGTATAACTGTTTACTCAGCCATTTAAAAAAGAAATATATAGTACTCTATTCTTGACGCGTTATCTTTTCGCGTATTATGATTTCCATATATGCGCCCTTTATTTGTTTATGATCATCGTAGGACAATCTTATTTACGCCGAATGTTTTTTTTCGGTAAATTTTTTTCTACAGTATGAGACAGGAAAAAATACATACGTATTAACAATTTATTTTTATTTATTCATTAAACGCCAAATTCCTAAACAAATACAAACTTTAAAACTAAAATAACGTTGTAAATTATCAAAAAATATATATATATAATCCATTCTAACAGAATTGTAATTTAAACAAGTATGTTAAAAAAAGATTTTGATTATATTGTAAGTTATAACACCTCTTATAAATTATAACACTTTTTATAAATTATATTCGGGCGTATTTTTGCAATTGGGCCAAAATCAAAAACCTCGAATTACTATTTGATTATTACATGACATATACGTCAACCGTATGGCGCATCTACTAAACTGAACCTCAAAATCAATAAAACTAATATAATTATCACGTCAAACCATCTTCCGACCTTAAAACCTATAAACATCTATCATAGCTACGTTATAAATTTAGGGTAGTGTAAAAAGTCGCCCTAATGATAACACTTTTTATTAATTATATATAATATATTGGTTGTTTGTTGCAGTCCTGTACTGTACAATTTTTCTTTTACGATATCCACTGGTAGAATTTCCAATTACCTATAAGATTAAAGCGTCATTGAACTTTCTTGCCTTTTTCAACAATTTAATTACGGAGTAAATGTTCGCGAACTTTTTAATAAATAGAAAATTTTATTCATAGACTATTCATAAACTTTTCATAAAACTTTATTCTCAAATATGAAAAGGTTTTATTGGAATCTCGTATTGTTAATAGCATTTATACTACTTATAGCATTCTCAGATGTGGTATCGATCTCTGATTCAAATTATATAAGGATTGAACTCTTTAAAAGAGAATCGATTTCACCCGAAAAACAACGAGCATTAATGACCATGAAATATGCTAGATTATTTGGACGTGATACAGTCATACCTTTAGTTAATGAACAAAACAAGGATTTTAGTTATTATAGTCCAATAACAATTGGTGGTCAAAATTTTACTGTTGACCTTGATACTGGATCATCAGATCTTTGGGTTCCGGGTATTCAATGTAGTTCAACGCAATGTGGAACTCATAATCGATTTGATCCTGCAAAATCATCAACATTTGTTCCATTGCAAAGTAATTTTTCCATTTCTTACGGTACTGGTACCGCTATCAATGGTACTATAGGTCAAGATACTGTCATTTTCGGTGGAATTTCAATTACTAATCTAACCTTTGGAATAGCATTAATTGATGGATTTAATAGTTTATATGAAGAAGATGGTATTCTTGGTCTTGCTCGTCGAAATGGTCAACTTTCAAATCCTGGAATTATTCAAAGAATTAAAGATCAAAAATTGCTTAATCAGACCATAATTGGATTTCATTTGGGAAGATATAAATTAAACAATACCGATCAGAGCTTCGTAAATCTTGGAGGCACAGATGCAAATGCTTATATTGGAAATATTGTATATAACAATCTTGCTAATCAGACACAATTGCCGGGGTCTTGGATAATATCATTGAGTAATATTCAGGTTGACGGTGTTTCAATTGGAATTAATTCACCTGCTTTGATAGATACTGGTTTGTATTATTTTTTCTTTGCTTATTTGTCTTTTTAATTTATTATCGACTTTATATCGACTTTATATTAAAACTTTGCCTTGCTTCAATAATTAGGTACCCCAAATATCATTGGTGACACTACTCAAGTCACAAAGATCTATGCAATGATTCCTGGTAGTTCCTCTAATAACGGTGTATGGTCGATTCCTTGCAACACCACAAAAATTATATCTTTAGTGTTTAATAACATATCGTATAATATTAGCCCTACTGAATTAATTAAATCATCAAATCAGAGCGGTTCATTGTGCGAATCGGAGATCCAAGAAGGTGGGTATGGCGTGTGGGTGATTGGTGCTGCCTTTTTATCGAATGTTTATACTGTATTTGATTATGATAATTTAAGAATTGGATTTGCTGAATCAAAAGTTTTATAAATCAAAATTGCAATTTATTTATTGGTTGTAATCCACATTAATAACTAGTTAAATCTTAAATAAAATAATGTATAATTATAGTTTTTGATTGTATCTACTTAGAAAATACATGCACAGTATTAGCAAAGTTGGAAGAAATCAATATCACGTGTAGTTGGCCTGTTTTATTATTGGCTGACCCAAATTAAGCAGTTTGTATAAGGATGTGAGTTTATACTATACCGTATTATGCGATTGGTATAATACCAATAATAGAAATGGGTTAACCAATTAAATTGCTTTATCGCCAATTCCGAAGTTTCCCTTAGAATAGTTCCGAAAAGTTCCGACCAATATTACCATATTAATACTACATTTTCTATTATGCTGGTATAACCACATCTCTAAGTTCGTATGATCAACCACGGGTAAGTACACACGTGCGTGCGCATGTATGTAAACGCCCCTTGCTCATACACAATAAATTGTTGTATTTATTAAGTTCTCCAAATTTTGGTTTTGGCCAATTAGATCAGAGAGCAAGATCAAGTGTAACGTGATGATCAAAACAACAATTACTCTTTTTTGTGCAAAGTTACATTTATTTCAAATATTCGACTAAAAAATCACCTTTGGTGCACTAATAAAAAAGTTTCTTGCAAATGTTACCTAATAACTTTAATTCCAAATCCAAATTAAAATATTATATTTTAAACAGAAGGTAACATGTTAACTGATTTTTTTTAGCATTAAGGTGAGGTCATGCTTTCAAGTTTTTATTAGTATTTATTGTACAACTTTTTACATTATACATTATCTATTACTTAGTATATTTATTTAGAACAGAACTTAGATATATTTATTTATAATCTAAATCTATTAAAGCTATTATATTGTGTTTCATTTACATTTAACCTAGATTTTTGCTTTATATTTAATTATATTAAATAACTTATATATTTTTTTTATATTTTATAACCTATTTTAATAACTTTTAAATTAGTCTATTAGATCAGTTTCTTCTTTTAAACTCTTTTTACTTTTGATATATTTAAAAGATATCTTTTTAGTATATATTTCAAATTAAGAGCTTGTTATTAATATTAACTTTCTAATTTAGATACTGATAATATATATCTTAAATTAGATTTTTAGAGAATAGTGATCCTAGTGTAGTGGTTGGGTTGTCATCCTCCAAGCAGTAAGTCTAATGTTCAATTCCTATCAATGACAAATTTTAAAAAAATAGTTCTATTTTAGCAAACTTATTCGTGATTTGAGGTTTGTAGATTTTGTATTTCTAGTTATATCGAGACTAATTTTAAAAGTATGCAATGTTATACAAATAAATTCAGAAAGTATTTACTTGAATTAGAAGCCTGCTTGAAAATCCTAAGTGGAGAGATAGTACAACTTTTGACAGTGTCACCTGTGAAGATTTTGATCTAAAAAAGAAAACCTGAAGCAAGTGATCTGTATGAACAAAAACCTCTAGATAGTGGGTTCACCAACCTGGCTATTGGTTAATCTAGGCATGAAGTTACATCATGCAAGATTAACTGGATTAGTAGTATAGAAGAACTTGCAAAAGTAGATGAGGTATCAGTAAGGTTATAAAAAGAGAGTACTAGGATTGTATAAACTTTGTAAAAATTGTAAATTAGATTTAGTTATAAATTGGAATATAGAAGGCTTTAGTAACAATGTCTTAAGAATAATCTGCATGAAATAAGCAGAATCTTAAAAGTATGAGTATACATCTAGAACTTCTCAATTGATATTATATAATGAAGATATTCTAGTAATATAGTAAGAATTGCAGTACAGAAGGTTTAAATAAGCAACTTTTGTAGTTGAGTTGCAGATATAATAACTAGTATAAAACCTATATATAGGTGAATTATTTAAATTAGATACCAAAAGTATACATATGATTAGATGTATTCTCTAATGTAAGATAGCTCCTTTAAGGTAATCAGATCATAAGTTGCTATATCTTATTATACTGAATAAAAAAATTCTAGTCTCTAAAAAACTAGTTTAACTATAAAAAAAAAATAAAAAAAATCAGATTTTTGCTATTATTGTATATTTAATTTGCTCTTTAACTATTATTTTTTTAATTAAACAAAATTATATTTTAAGTAATTGCAGATTAACTTTTTCTAGTTATTAGTTATTATAATATTTTTATTAATTTTAATTTAAAATAGCTCAATTCTAATTAATATGGTATGTTTTTTTTTATTTCATTATAAACTTCTATATAGATGTGATTAAAGTTCTAATTTGGTACTTTTAGATATCTAAAACAGTTTATATTTATTTAATCGATTTTTATTTTTAAATATTTTACAATATTAGAACAAGTCAAATCACCTTTTTGTAAGATGTGATAACCTAGAGAAATGGTCAAGTTGTCAACCCTCCAAGTAGTAAATTGGATGTTTAAATTCTATCAATAGTAAAAATTTGGATAATCATCTATATAATATTCATATTATGACAACTGTTACTAATGATTAGGTTAGGATATCTGTAATGGTGGTTGCACCAGTATAACTGGCAGGTCATAGGGTATCTATACAATGTTGGAGTTATATAAAGAAATACAAACCAACAAATCAAATAGTGCAAACACTAGATAAGTCCTTGTAGTTGTGTAAATCTGTTGAAATTGGATAACAAGAAGTCTATTTGGGAAGACCCAAGTAGAGAGATAGCTTGATCTTCAACAGCACTACTATAAAGGCTAGTTTAGAGAAACAGATACCAAGGTCTAATACCTAGTCATAGTAGCCAAACAGACAAGAACTTCTAAATTGGAAGTCTTAGAAATACCACCAACTAGGCCACCAGAATGAACTAGAGGAAAAGAATATTAGGTTGATCTGATATACCAATAGACTGGTCATAGTTCTATATAGACTATCTGGATTGGAAGTTTGGTAAAAAGATAGGAGAAAAGGCAAGAGTATACTAAAGTACTGGGATTATGCTATAAAATAGATGCTGGAGTCTAAGTAAACTCTACAAAAATATAGAAGTTTAATGGTTAGCCCTAATCACAAGTGTTAGTTCTGCCATAGTAATACTCAGATCAACTATAAAAATAGGTACAGAAGGCTTTGGGAGGTTTACTTTGAGAATAAATTAGTCCTAAGGTTAAGATAATGATCTGAGAATTTGGATATGACCCAGTAAGTTAACACAGATTACAGATTTAGAGGGTTTAAAGTAGAACATCCAAGCTGAGGTGTTAGGTATGACAATTGGTAAGGAACCTTCAGGCAGACTTCTTAAATAGATAATATAGAAAAGTTATACATGTAGCCAATTGTATGCTCTTCTGTAGTAGTTTATTAAACTACAATACTGATAAGTAATTAATAAAAGTCAAAAGACCAAAGAGGTCACCTTAACACCAAAAAAAAAAATTACCTTTCTGTTAGAATATAAGTATTGGTTATACAGATTTTAAATAATGCATATAATAGTTTATTTATATATAACAATACTAAATAACTATTACAAAAAAAAAATAATAATAAATAATTCAAATATTTTAGCAATTAAATAAATGTTTAATTAAATTTGAATCAAATAAATTTCAAGCAATTTTTATTTACAGAAAAGTAGTAAATATAATAGTTATTTAATACATCTTAAAAAAGTTAATTCATAGATTGTTTCTAACATCTAATGATTATAAAATATATAAATTTTTGATTTAAAACTTTTATTAATACTGATATTTAATAGCTGTAATTTAGATATAAAATATATAAATTTTTGATTTAAAACTTTTATTAATACTGATATTTAATAGCTATAATTTAGATATAAGTTTACTAATAATTACAGCTATATTCATATTATAAACAAAAAACTTATTTTACTAATTTTATTAGATGTGTATAAAAAGAATTAAGTATTAAAAAAGATTATGAATTGTAAAATATTCTTCTAAACCACACATTTTTAATTTATTATAACATTTTATTTTTATTAACTCAAATTTTTTTATTTATTCAAACAAAAACATTATTAGAAAAATTCTTTTAAAATGAAGTTTTTCTTTTAAAAACACATATAGGTAGTAGTTTTGTTTTATTAGCTAAATATATAAAAAAATAACAGTAAAATTTTTTTCATAGTCAGTAGTTCAAATACTAATAGTATGAGTTTTTTATATTTCAATTGTTGATAAGTTTAATAAATTAAATATTAGATGCTTCATTCATATTTCTTATCAAAAATAGATGATAATTATATTAAATTTATAGATTAAAAACATAATTAAAAAAGTTATTTTGTTTTTTTTCATAATTTTTAAATAGTTTTTATAAAATAGTTATTTAATAATAAACTGATAAGTCATAATAATTCAAAAACTATTAAGCCAGCTATTTGAAATTTTAAATAATTAAAAATCTAGATAATCTTAAAAATTAGTAACTTGAGTAAGTAAAACTATTTTTACAAATATTGTCTTTTTAGTAATAAAATTGTATAAACATTATTAATTCATAATTTACTTGTATAAAATTTCTTTTATTTGCAAATTATAAGGTAAGCATCCATTATATATCTTGGATTTGTTTGGCATAACTTTTATTAATTTATTTTTTTTATTTATTTAATCATATAATTGATTTGATTAAATATTAAACTTTTTATACATAGCTTTAATACTTAAATTTACTTTAATTTGTTTATAATAAGTAATATTATTTAACTTTTTATAAGCATTTTATCTTTGTTTTAGTTTTTTTGTTATATATGTTTTTGAGATACTTTTATTACTAAAGGTAGTTTTTTTTTAAAAAAAAATATTTATATTATATATATACATTTAATAAAATAATAATAAACTTTCACTATTATAAACTCTAAAATTTTTATCATTAATATTTAAAAAAATAAAATAAAATAAATTCTAAAAATACTAATTTTTTTTAATTACAATTACAAAATTATGATGAGACTACTGAATATAAAAAACTAAGAAACTGAAGAGATAGAAGCCTATTTGAAAATTCTAAGTAAAGAGATAATATAAATTTTTAATAGTGATATTGAACTAATAAAAGTTTATAAAACACCTTTATAGAAATTATTAAATAAACTAGATAACAAAATGTATAAAAGAGCATATGATCAACTAGACTACTAAAATTACTAGAGAAAAAGGTACATAACTATATTATACTAAGCTATTTAGATTAGAAGTCTGAAAAGTTTGTCAGTTTTAAGTTGTAGTTAGTAGAAAATAATGAAAAAAATATCAGAATGATAGATACCAAAGTTTGAGTAAAGTTTATAAGAGTAAAAATAGTTTAATAAATAATTCTAATTACAATTGTTGGTCTTAGCCATAGCATCAAACCAGATTAGTAATAAAAAAAAAATATGGCTTACTTTGATAAGTTTATCTTAAGAATAAAAATAGTCTAATGATTATAGTCTTAAGGTTAAAATAAAAGGTTCTGAGTCAAGTAACCTAATAAAGTTAATATTAAAGACAGATTAAAGAGTTTAAATAGAACATCTAAGCAGAAGTATTAGATATAACAACTGATATAGAATCTTCAGGCAAACTTCTTAAATAGATAATATAGAAAAGTTATACATGTAGCCAGTTATATACTTGTCTGTAATAGTTTAATATAAACATATGTCTATATGAACATATACCTAACATAAGTATTAATAAAAAGTTAAAAGACCAAAGAGATCACCTTAACATTGAAAAAAGAAATTACAAAATTACAAAAAGAGATTTGTTTGTTTTTGCAAATCTTTAATAAAAAAAAATTTAAAGAAAGATTTATTTGTTTTATTATAATTACAAAAGTTACAAAATAAGATATAAATATCTTTTATTTTTTTTTTTTTTCAGTATTAAGGTGACCTTTTTGGTCCGAGCTTTTTATTAATACTTATAGCAGATACATGTTTATATAGATGTATCTATAATGAACTATTAGACGAGTATACAGCTAGCTACATGTGTAACATTTCTATATTACCTATTTAAGAAGTCTGCCCGAGGGTTTCTTACTAGTTGCCTTACCTAACACTCCTGCTTAGGTGTTCCATTTAAACCCTCTGATCTAATCCTAGTATTAATTTCACTAGGTCACAGACCCGGATCTATTTACTATTAACCATAGAACTATAATCCTTAAACTATTTTTATCCTTGAGGTAAACCTACTAGAGTGAGCTGTATTTCCTTTTATCACTAATCTAGTTTGATGCTATGGCTGAAACTAATACTTGCAGTTAGGATTACCTCTTAAACTGCTATTACCTTTGTAAAGTTCACCCAAACCCTGGTACCCATCTTTCTGACTTCTTCTCCATCATCCTCTACTAGCTGCAACTCGAAACTAATTGACTCCTTAAACTGTCAATCCAGATGGCCTGGTATGATATACTTATATATCCTTTTCCTTCAGTGATTTTGGTAGCCTGGTTGGTCATGTGCTCCTCTACACATCTTTGTCATCTGGTTTATCTAACAGTTTCTATGAAGGTTTTTATGGACTTTTATCAGTCCAATGGCACCATCAAAAGTTTGTGCTACCTCTTTACTTGGGATTTCCAAGTAAGTTTCTGTCTCTTTAGTTTCTTAGCCTTCTATGCCTGGTAGTCTTATTATGGGTTTGCCCAAAGCCTTATATGACACCAGTTTTACATTCCTCTATGTACATGTACTGTGTAATGTTACATTTTGCATAGATGCCTCAAGCTCCCAATGTCAGATAGGACCAAACTTGGTGTACCTAAGATTACAAATGCCCAAAACCTAACTGATCGGCAAGAGACAGTTACTGTAACACAGGTATAATTTTCAAAATTTGTCATCTGTGGGAATTGAACCTTAGACCTGCCACTTGAGGGTTAACAACCTATCCACTTCACTAAGTTGCCACGCCTCATAAATATCTTTTATTATAATTATAAAAAGTAAAGATTCTTTAAAAAAAAAAACCCCCAAAATATATTGTTTTAATAGCAAAATAACAAATTCAGTTTCAGTAAAAATTTGTAATTATAATGTTATTTATTAACAAATAATAATTGTTGAACTAATAATAATGGCAATTATTAATATTATAATAGTAAAAACAATTATTCTATAATTTGATATATATTATAAAAATATTTGTATAATCTAACAGAAAAATAGTTTGACCTATTATATATAATACTTTAGTTTGTATTACTTTTTAGTATTATTTTTTTAATTAAATTGTTTGTAATTTAATAAACATTTTAGCATTAACAATCTACTTACTATGCAAAACCTAAATCTACAATATCTACTCTTATATACTACTCCAAATTGTATCTATTGTTAAACTTTTGAAGATATATTACATCTTCTTACATGTTCTAAACAAAAATATAATCTTCAACAAATTCTTCAAACTTTAATTTCAAATACTACTTAACAATT
>CAJVQA010002699.1:0-21312 GCA_910591915.1 Cetraspora pellucida | reverse complement strand
TTCTAAATAGACTTCTTGTTTTTTAATTTAAACAGATTTATATAGTTACAAAAACTTATTTAGAATTTTACTGCCTAATATTAGTTTGCATTCCTTTGTATAATTAGTTATATAGATGCTTTATAATCTGCCAGTTATACTAATGCAATTACTATTACAAATATCTTAATTTAATTATTAAAAACAGTTGCTATAATATGAGTATTTTATAGATAATTATCTAAATTTTTATTGTCAATAGGATTTGAACATCTAATATAACACTTAAGAGATTAACAACTTATCTACTTTACTAAGTTATCACACTTTCTTATCTTAAAAACAATAAAGAAATTAAAATATTATAAGTATTAATACAATATTTATAACTTTTTTGAGTTATATATTATTAGTAATTAGAAAAATAAATTAGATAAATTTTATTCTAAATAATATAAAAATACTAATTTAAAAAAATATTGCATTAGAGTATAAAATATATTGATTTTTAGAATTTATAAAATATGTAATAATTTGCACTAATGTAGTTAAATATAATATAATACTATTAGAAAAATTTAAACAAACTAATTTTACTAAATATTTTTTAAGTTGTTTTATTAAGTACAAATATAATCATTTTTTTATATTTATTTTTATTACTAAATAATTAAAAAAAAATCTAGAAGGTTTATTATTTTAAAAAAATTAACAAATGCTTAAGTATTAGTATATCTTTAATAAACATGTTTTCAAGTATTTTTAAAAATATAAATATATCAAAAAAATTATGTAAGATATTTTTAACAAATATTAAACCAATTAAAGAATTATTGTTAATATTTGCTTTTTTTAATATATATTGATAAATTACTATACTTATTAGAATATTAACTTATATAATATTATAATAAATTTTTTAAACTTTAAAATATTAAAAATAATAAATATAGATTAAAAACTAAAAAAATATTAGTAGGAGACTTTACAAGATTAATATTCTAATTTTAAATCTTTAATCAAAAAAACTATATTAATATATGCATTTTGCAAGAACATTATATTGATTTGAAAGTAATTTAATAATAAACTCAGACTTAAAAAAAATTTTAATAAATAGATTTTATAAGAATATATACCAATTTCAAATTTTTTGAAAGTTATTAAAATTTTAAAAAATAAATTTGAATTTATAAAAGAAGTATTAATAAATGTACTTTGTAAGATTATCAAATTTTTATATAAAATATTTAAATAAAAAAGTAACTATATTATTGATAATTAATTTAATAATTTTACAAATATCGAATATGAAATTTGCATATATGTAAGACAAAAAAAAAACCAACTGATTTATATAATAAGAAAAGAAAAAATCAGTTATATATTATTTTTTATTAAAGAGTTTACTGATTCTAGATGAAGAAATCAGTTATAATTTTTTCTAATATAATAAAAACTTTTTGTTAATATATTTTTGTATTTATTTATCTTTTCTTATTTTATTTATTTATTTTTTGATTATGCTTATTGTAAAAATATAATTTATTTTTTATTTTAACTTTATTTTTATATAGACAATATTAAGAGTGAAATTTATAAAAGCAGTTGTAACCAAAATTTTGTATAATAAAAAATAAAAACCAAATTTGATAATAATAAAACTTTGACAAATTTTATTATTAACTTTACTTTATTCATGTTAATTTAGAGTATATATAATTAATCTGAGTGATTATTTTGGCATTATTTATTTATAAGTAAAAAAACACCCAATATTGAAATTATTCTATAAGGACAACTTTATGATAATATAAACTTAATAAGAAAAAATCATTATAACTGTTATTTTATTATGAAAACAAAATCTTCTGTTTATAAAAAAATGTATTACTTTTTATACATTTAATTAATGTAAAAGGGAACATATTTTGGAACCTATTCTATAATACTAAAAGTATCACACTATCTTGTTAGCCTTATGTCAATATGCACACTGCCTTATGTGAAGGTTTTAACAACTACGATACTAATTTGGTTAAGTGATCAATTACACTCAAAAAGAAATTAATTCATTACAATACTGTATTTTGCAAAGTAAAATACCTTTTATTATAATATCTACTAAAGTAAACTCACTATTCAATTTTTTTTCAGATTATATAATATTATTGTTCAAAGAAGTAAGAATATTTTCATATATATGTATATATATAGATTGAATAAATAATTGGTAATATTTTTGCAATTATTGGAAAGTTTATTACTACACTTGGATCCTTAATACAAGTTTAACACATCACACATTCTAATTTAAAAGAGTAATAACGAAAAGGTATATCATAATTTGTATATTTGAATGGATAAATTCTCAATTTGAGAGACAATGTTATCCTTATTGCTTTCATGACTCAGCAGGGTTAGTCAGCTTATAAATGTCTCGACTCTGGTTTATAGAGTCAAATGGCTGACTCAGCTTGATCTATGCCAGCTACAAGCCATCCCGACTCGAACCGTTGGCACAACTTGTATAGATTACCGATAAGGCTTTTGTATAGTTATTTGGCAATTTAAAGTGCAGGGTTTTAAAATCTATAGACTACCTTTATTGACTGTAATAAAATAACATCGAAGCATGCTTAAAAGCCCATATATAATAAATTTTATTAATAAAGGCATGTGGCATTTATACTACAAATCTCATAAATTCAACTAATACTTTAATGCCCAATATGCCCCAAAACTACTTTTATCCATCTGCTTTAATGTCCCACATCTGGCATATCTGCATAATTGGTGAAGCATCTCCGTAAACTCTGAACACATAATACGGCCGTTAAACGGAATAGATAAAATGTACTGTCGAAAATTATATATATTTTTATTACCGAAAGAATACCAGTGATTTTAACAACTACAGTTAAGTGTCCATAAATTTCAAGTAAAGTAATTCAATAATCTAGATAATATAAAATGAGTAACAAACTTGTGGTTCTTTGAGTGTTGATAATTTTGCTAGTATACATGGAATCAGGATTTTTTGGTAAGATGATTGGCAATTCTTTTGATATTTTATCTGAATCTAGGAATTGCCTTTTAATTTCGTTTGCATCATATGAATCTTCCATGCTTTCATTCCATTCTTTGAGTTTTCGCCAAACACTCCAAGCATCAGGCCTCTTTTGTGGATCAGAATCCATGCATTGCATGGCTAGTTCTATATAGCAATTCGGAGTCCCAGAAGCAAATTCAGGCCGCAATCCGAAGCAAATCTTTATTGCAAGTTCATCATCAAATTTATAACCATCAAATGGTCTTTGTCCTGTTGACATCTCTGACATGATGACTCCAAAGCCATAGATATCCACAGCTTTTGTAAACTTTTGACCTGAAAGAACTTCTGGAGCGACATAAGGCATGACTCCATAAATATCACTTGAGTTATTTTCATTGTAAATTTTAGACAATCCTAGATCTGAAATGTATGATTGAATACTTTTACTAATACCTTTATCTTGCAAAATATTACCGCTGTGAAAGTCTGCATGAATATATCCTGAATCATGAATGTCAACCAGATCATCTAAAATATCTTTGAGCAGTTTTAATTTAGTCTGCCAGGTAAGATCTTGAAAATTTTTTCTTAAAAATTTGTGAAGATTTCCGTTATCAGCAAATTGAAATACCATAAAGTATTCATCTGTTTCTGTATTTTGAGTCAATCCATATATTTTAAGCTTGCTACCCATAAGTGTACATTTTACATGATTGTTAAACTTTATAAATTTATATTATTAGCTTAAGATGGTTTAATAACTGTATAATAATTATAAATGAACAATAATTAACTTACTTCTTTCAAAAAATTATGAGGATTTTTCTTCGAAACAGGTAAGCTCTTAAGTGCAACGGTGCTGGATTGTTCACGTGATCTTACATATTCATAAATATCACTGTCGACATCATCATTTTTCTCAACTTCAATCTTTCGTATACCATCCAACCACATTGCAGAAAATACCGTGCCAAATCCTCCTTCGCCAATCTTTTGAAGATTATCAAATCTATCGAATGGAATCCATTCTATCATGAGCACATACTCAGTAGTCCTAAGTTGAAACCCTTTCATGCAATCATCGATCTCTTTATTTCTACTTGTCCACCGTTGAGTCATTATGTCAGGGTCACATGTCGGACACCATGCTTCACTCGTGTTATATTCATGACAATGTGTGCATTTTCCATATTTAGACTTGCTTTATACGTTACCATTGATTATAATATATTTTTATGTTAACTATTTTCCTTGTTTATGCACTCTTAAATTTAAACGAAAATAATTTATAATGCTCACCGACTAATGCAAATAAAACAGTAAATGCTCATGAACTTTTAAACAGCTTATTTTGAATACTTATATTAATAAATCTTTTTATACTCACAGACTACAATAAAAAATTCATGAAACTGAACAGTCCATTTTAAATACTTCATAAATATTCTTTATACTCACAGACTAAGTTAATATAAATAAATAAAATTAAATAATATATATTCATGACTTGAACAGTTTATTTAAATATTTTAGATTAATGAATGTTATTTATACTCACTTACTAAATCAATGTGAATAAAATGAAATTGATTAAATTTTCATGAACTTTAAAGCTTATTTAAATATTTAAATTAATAACTATTTTTATACTCACCGACTAAATTACACGCATAAAATAAAATCAATAGTAAATAAAATGGTTTAAACTTAAATAACTTATTTCGGAAACTTAGATTAAAAAATATTTTTTATACTCACAGACTAAATTAACATAATAAAATAACATTATTCATGTCTTGAATATCTTATTTAAAATGTTTAAATTAATTAATAACCGTTCATTATACTTGCCGACTAAATTAATGAGTAAAATGAAAATACTTATAAACTTGAATAATTCATTTTAAATAATTATATTAGTGAATGTTTTTTTTTTGTACTTACTGACTAAATTTATGAGAATAAAATAAAAGTAAATAGCCAATATTTATAAACTTGAATCAATAAACGTTCTTTAAACTTACTGACTAAATTAAAATGAATAAATAAAATTAGATAATAAGCATTTATGAACTTAAATGACATATTTTAAATATTTAGATTAATAAATTTTTTATACTTACTGACTAAATATGAAAAAATGGTAAATATTCATAAACGTGAATAGCATATGTTAACATTTGGTTAAAAAAATCAAATTTTAGCTAAATAATACGTGCCTTGTAATATATAGTACAAATAATACCTTAATTATTAGGTAATATACGTATTTTAATGGTTGTCGCTCAATTCTCGAAAGTTATTTACCCGCTAACACATTTTCCGACACCGTAATGCCGACATTATATTTCATCTACAGCAAATTTTTGATAAGACATATATTTGACATTACATGTTTTTGATAATACTTTTCTTAGACAAGACATTTCTCCGACAGTCATTTCCTCGACATAAAATTGGCCTGATCTAGCTTTAGGGTTAGCAGTGTTAGTGTTGGTTAGAATTATATGTCGGAGAATAATTTTCGGGAAAATGTCTTATCTAAGAAAAGGATTATCGAAAACATGTAATGTCAAATATATGTCTTATCGAAAAAGCGTGCTGTAGATGAAATATCATGTTGGCATTACGGTGTCGGGGAAATGTGTTGGCGGGCAAATAACTTTCAGGTAATTGTGCCGTAACCATTTTAATATATTTAGTAAATATATTAAAATGCGTATATTACCTAGTAATTAAGTTACTATTTATAATATATATTACAAGGTATTATTTGGTTAAAATATACTTAAATTAATAAGCATTTTAATACTTACCGACTAAATTAATGCAAACAGATGGTAAATATACATAAAGTGAATAGCTTTTAAATCCTTAGCAAGGAAATATTCCTTATACTTACAGACTAAATTAACGCAGTAATAATATTCATGAACATAAATAGCCTATTAGATACTTAAATTAATGGATTCCCTTTATACTCACGTACTAAATTATGTGAAGAAAATGAAAATAAATAATAATTAATATCTTATCGTAAATAGAGCATTTCTATTTGTACACGAAGTGGTTATATTTAATGTCAATCAGATTACACGATCCGGTGTAACAAAATTATTGTATTCTTTAAAAAATCGTTTATAACTCACGATTTCGCTTATAAAACCATCTTTTGAGTGTAAATAAAAAAGTTCCTTGCGAAATTTTGGTATAAGCCTAACCTTAGACAACGCTTATATAAATTGTTTTTATTTACACATTAAATAGAATTGCAAATCAATACCCCGTGTATAATTAGAAATTTTATTTTGAACATTTAGGTCAATAAATATTTTTTTTATACTCACCGACTAAATTGACATGAATTAATAAAATTAAATTGTAAATATTTATGAATTTAAATAGCTTATTTTATTGCGGTTTTCGATTAGTCAGATTTGATTAATCCCTATAGATTTTAAGCTCATGAGTCACATGATTGCAAATAGGTAATCTTTTAACTTATGGGCACAACGTTGGCCAGATTTAAGGTTAGAGTTAATGTAAGTGTATTTTAGTAATGCCAGTCATTATTGTGCCCATAAGCACATGATGTTGTGCCCGTAATAATTGCCGTCTTCTAAATAGTATATCATGTGAAATTCATTATACCAGTCCAGTACTTTTTTATAATTTTTATTATTTGCACAGTTGTCTTCTAAGCTTGTTTTACTAATATAAACTTGTGCTCTGGCTAGAAAGTAAAGCAAATGTTTGAATAAATTTTGGTCTTACGAGATCTAACCAGACAGATGTTAAAAAAGTATTTATTAAAATGAGATCCGCCAAATATAACGAATTTAGGTGATTGCCCATATTGTAATCGTGGGGATACAAAAAATCATAAATTAATCAAATCCAATTGAATCGATAAACAGCAATAAATGCTGATATTTGTAAATATTTTTTTATACTCACTAACTAAATTAACGCGAATAAAATAAAATTAAATAGTAATTAATTATAGATTAAATAAATAAATATTCTTTATACATACTTTCTAAATTAGCGCGAATAAGATGAAAAAAATTAAATAGTAAATATTCACGAACTTCATTATCTTATTTTAAATACTTAGATTAATAAATGTCCATTATACTCACCGCCTAAATCAAGACGAATAAGAATGGAATTAAACAATAGCGGTTCATGAACTTGAACAACTTATTTTAATATTTCTGTATACTCACGAACTAAATTAATATGAATAAAATTAATTAATAGTAAATATTCATGAATTTAAATAGCATATTCAATATTTTGGTAATAAATGTTCTTTATGCTCACGTACTAAATCAATGTGAAAAAATTTGATTAAAATAATTTAAATAGAAAATATTATAAAATATTGCTCATAAAAGAATTTTTATGATTAATAAGAGTGACTATTATACTTACTCCCTAACATATTAAATTTAGTTAGATAAAAATATCAAATTCTAATTTCACGACGTAATTCACTGAAAATTAAAAAATAACTTACTTATTAATCCAATGATAGAATATGTCATCATTCTTTTCTACACCAATTCCGAATTTGTAACAGATGGCAGTTTTAAAAATGCCCATAGAATTACCAGCCTCAGCTGATTTTAAATAATACATAAATGCTTTATGCTTATCCATTTTAACCCCGATTCCTAAATAATAGCAATAACCAACTCGATACATTCCGTTAGGATTATTCATTTTTGCAGATTTTTTTGATAATGAATAAATGCCTTAACTTTATCTTTTTCGATCCCAATCCCATATTCGTAACAATAACCAAGCCAAAATATTCCATCCGGATTATTCACATCAGCTGTTTTTTGGCAGCTGATGAAATTTAGTTGATTAAAAGTATCAAATGTTTGAGGAATTTCATTTGGTGAGTTATTATTTTTTACTTTTGACATTTTAGACGCGAAAATATGAAAGGATCCGATTTCACTGAGATACAGAATGCAATACAGTATCTGATATTACTGTTTCATATAATACATGCGCATTAGTGTCGTCAATTCAATGGACTAGGAGGGCTTGGCGTTTGTTTATCAAGGGGTGAGGTTAAATGAATAATAAGAAATTAGATAGCTGCGCGACGTTGTCACCTGAAGCCAGGATATGTTGATACGTTTATTTATGAAATATGTTGTGCCTCAGACTAACGCTTGCTTCAGATGTTGATTTTTTGGCCAGCATTAACTGATTGACATTGATTGCCTAAATTATACCCCAACTCCCTAACCCAAATTAGGCCGATCAACATCTGAGATAATAAGCATGACAAATACATGAATAAAAACGATAAAAAAAAAAAAAACAGATTTTGCAAATTTGGGACACAATGATTGTATCACAGGTAATTCAGATTTTGCTAGATTAAAGGGATAACTGGTTATAAATGTACGTACGTACATATGTACATAATTGACCATCTGTTGCATACCTACGTACGCACGTTACGTTACGTTAGAGGTTCATACTCTAATAAATCAAACAATAGCTAAGATACCATATGTGATCTGATTTTTTAAATGTTGATGTATACACCGACATTACTAAGTGCTCCATATAGTTGCTATATATTTCTGGCTAAACAGTTAGTACTTTGCCTTAAGTAAAAATTGTAAGAACTCTAAAATGTCATGCTATTCTAAATTTGACCGCTAATACTAACTCTTAATTTAACCTATGACAACATTTCAACTTCAAATTTTACATTAAAATTATATATGGTTTTAACATTACAGGTGTATGTTAATACAATTGATTCGCACTGATTTATACCCATTTCTTTACCTAACCAACAGACAAAATTGTGCAGTATTTTTTTCAACTATGGTTCTAGACTAAGTCTACTCTGTAATAGAGCCAAATTTTATTCTAATTTTATGAAACGTTGTCAAAACTGCTCTATCACAGTGTAGAGCTAGTCTAGAACCAAAGTTAGAATAAACTGTTTGGGTCAAAATCCCGACAAACAGAATCCCGACAGGTCATAATCCCGACAAAAAAATCTCGACAGCTAAAAATCCTGACAGTCAAAAATCTCGACAGAAAAAAATTCCGACAATTAAAAACTCTGATAAAAAATATCATAGACCATTATCTAAAATGATCTAACCCTAAAATCAATTAAATTATAAGAGTCTATTCCGCTTTAAACATATCTCATACTTGGGATTTTTTACCTAAAAATTCTGGTTGTCGGGATTTTCACTGTCGGGATTTTTTTGTCGCACCTCCCAAAAAAGTACGGTGCACTTTGTCAGTTAGAAAAATGACTAATCAGTGCGAACTCATAAAATTCATACATGAAATCAACTCTAAATAATTATAGAGTTCCAATCCGGATAAATCTGCCATCCATTTATCCATATCTGAATTTATCCGGATATCCGATAGATAAATGGATAAACGGATAATGGATTGGAATCTAAAATCAGATAACATTAGAATGCCTGCATATTTATGTTTTATCGATACACTATTATAGAATTGTTAATTAACACTAAGACTTTCAATTCTTTATCAGATTAGGTATTAACGTGATTATTTTTTATGGGTAATGGAAATTATTAGTGCAACATTTCTGCTTGCTATTTTCAAGCACTTTCTATTCTTTAACCGGTTAGAGTATTTCGATTTCTTTTTATAGATAGGGAAAAATTATTGGTGTAACATTTTTACTTGCTATTTTTTAAGGATTGAATAACGGCATTTTATGTGTTTGAATATTTATTTAGTTGTATTTATTAGAAATTAAATTCATGTCTCAATGAATAAAATTAGGCACACCGGACTAGAGATGTCAACGGTCGGTCATCATCGGTCATGACCGATGGGTAATTTAAAATTTAATATCCAGCATTATTTAATTGAAAATTTATTAGTTTACACGTAGTGTTTATACACGGGTATAATTTATTGAATTACAACTTCGTATAACATGGCATAAGCCCAATTTTTTTAAATGAAAAAATAAATCCTTGCTTACGGTTAGAGTAAGGGTGAGTTTGGGATTAGGCGAGGTATAGCTTATACCAAAATTGCGCAAGAATTTTTTTTTTTTATTAAAGCCAAAAGGTGGTTGCATGGTCAAAATCTCGAGATATTGGTTAGTTGTTATATTGCACGCGTACAAATAGAAATTCTCTATTTAATTAATATTAGTTAATTTAAGTTACCGCATTCTACCGTAATAAGCACTGTCCCCTCTACCTATTTTTTTAAATGTCAGATTAGTGGAAATAACTTTGTTAAATATCTCATTTTGATTGCCGCTAATCTGATATTTTAAAAAATGAGGTAGAGGGGATGGTGCTTATTTACGATGGAATACGATAAAGCTTTTTTGATTTAGAGTTAATAAGCTAATGCGGAATAAATTTATATTTCAATAATTTAATCTGTAATAATATAATATATAGTTAATAATGTAAGATTTTTTATATAATGAATTTAATTCAATAATAGAGATTGAAAAAAAAACCTTAAAGAATATAATAAAATATAAATATAATAAAATTTTAAAATATATTATAAATACGTCGTCAATCATTATTCCAAATATAATCGATATATTAATATTTACGTATTAAATATCATTTAACTAATTTGGTTAAAGTTGTATATAACAATAATTTCAACTATTTTTGTATCATTTTACAGATCGTTACAATGATAAATAACAAAATATAGTATCAGTCAAAGGGTCGGTTCGGTCGGTCAGAATTTATGACCGAACTGTCGGTCATGACATCTCTACACCGGACATAACAATGATGCGGATATGGTTCATTATGAAAAAATAGCAGTAAGTATAATATGGACGTCTGATCTGGTGAAAATAAGAATGACATGATAACTTTACAAAAAAAGTACCAAAATTTGATTTCTAAGAATAAGCAACTTATAATGTACCATTAAATGGGTTACCCTTATGTCAAGCGAAAATCGGCCTCCGACCTTAAAATTTCTGGTCCGGACCCAATAAAATCTTGTGATCTTGTGTAACAAAAACAAACTGCGAAACCAGCAAAAAAACGTAAAAATTCTTAAATAGAGACAAATTTTATTATGCTAACCAACTTCTGACTTCTAATTAAAAATGTTCAGCATTAAAATTTACGTATAACACTACTCTTTCACATCTGATATAGATGAAATACTAGAGATACTCCAACCTAAGTATTTGGATCGGAAGGGTCCGATTTTCGCTTGATATAAAGGTACTCGTGGCAATGGGCTTATCCCAATTTCGCTGACACCTATTTCTCTGACAGCCATTTCACTGACAGCTCACTTCTAACAACGAATTTCACCGCAGTCCATTTTCCCGGCAGCCTACTTCTCAGCAGGAATGGTAAATACTTTCATTCCATTTTCTCACCTGTGATTAATCACAAATTATTTATGTTGGATTCAATTGTGATGGATATAACCTCTCACCAGTTTTAATATATGGGGTCTTTGCCTTGAAAATGACCTTACGGGACATAGTAAATCATATGATCCAAACTTGATTTTCAAGGCAAAGACCCCATATGTGTAACATTAACGGTCTCTGCTGTTTTATAGAAGGTTTCAGAGTTTGATTACGTATTTGCTGTATTTTTAATCTCATTTTTTTGATAAAATTTGAATTAAACTCAATATGTCATATCGATTATGATTTATTTTAATGTATCCGATACATAATATTCACATCCGGACTGGGACTGATGGGGACCGTGGGATCGGTCCTTGTGATCATCATTGTAACACTCATAACACCCAATCAAATTGATTGATCTGATATGATGTAGATCATATGATATTGTATCACGTTATATGAACAAGTTTTTTGTTCAATCAGGAAAAACAACACCAGGTAAACAAACTTATACGTTGTTGATTTCGTATAATAAAAATTTGGTTTTCTCCTCTTACTTATAAATGTTAGATATATTGAATTATATTTTCGAAAACCATTTTTTAAGGTATATGTCGTCAAATAATAGCTTTTGCACTATGATGAACGGATATTCAAAGGAAGCCGGTTAAGGATATTTCTAATATTCAAATGGTATTTAAACTGGATAATTATATCACCTGGGGAAAAGTATCCTTGGAATATGTTCAATGTACTCTGTTGCCTGCGGACGCTTGTTATTGAGGACATCTTAGTTTATTGGAGAAACTAAGAGAGAGATAACATTGTTGATGTGGGAGAGCTACACATGCTTAATTAGCGTGGCTTAATTAGCATATTTAGCTTACCTAGCTTGAACATATTTATGACGCCCCAGCTAGTTATACTATGCTGGTCTGTTGTTCGCGGATACTTTGTAACAGTAATGACGTCTTACAGGTGGTTATAACATTCTAGTTTTAGAAAAATACCATGCTGGCTGGTTGGTTATGAATATTTTGAGTGCAATAATTTATATTATATTTATTTGATAAATATACTAATATTTATTTATTTGATAAATCTACTAATATTTATTTATTTATTTATTTAGACAATAATTACGCTTAACCCGAATCTCCTTTCCGGTTACAACAGAATCTACATATATACGTATTTTTTTGTTTGTATTGGGGGGTTTTTTTTTTGTATTATATTAATTTATATATATATATATTTGTAGCTTTAATTTTAGTGACTTTTTTCTCTGTTGTCGACGTTGTAGATACTTCACTCTAGCTGGTGCTATTCCTTAGGGGCGTCATAGATTGATGCCGTTACTTAGAGTCGTCTTGGAATCATTGCATTGGGTATTTCACTTTTGTTGATGCTGTTTCTTGGAACAGCCGTATGTTTATACCATCTTTGTGTTTGTATTATGGAGAAACTATTATATGTTGGTGCCTTACGTTGATGCCTTATTCCATATTGATAAGTATAGAATTTTTTTTGATACATTGTTTTTCTTTCGTTCACTAACTAGATTTTTTTTTTTTACAGTTGCATCGCTGAATTGTCATTTTTTTTGTTGTCTGATGGGTTGTATTCGGCATCATCTTTTCATGAAGTCGTAGTTCATGTTTTATGTTAGTGCTTTTGTTCTAGCGACATTATCCAAACTATGCGATGAATAATATCACACAAACTCCGCAATATCAATAAGGTATTGACACTTCGTTATATTTTCATCGTATAGTTTGGAATAGTTTGGATAACATTGCTATTTTGTTCCACATTAATAAGTATATATTTATTTTTTTGTTGTATCGTGTTTTTTTTTCTTTCACTCACCAGTCATTTTTCACAGTCACGTCATTGGATTGTCTTTATTTACAGTATTTGATAGATTGTATTCGGTATCACCGTACTTTCTCTTTAGCGTTGATTTTATTCTATCACTTCGTTAATGTCGTCGTTTTATGGTGTCTTTTATTGGTATTATTATTGGTCGTACTCCATATTGAAATCGTCCCGATTCAGGATCAGACTATCCTGGATAGGAATCTTGTGAATTGGTTTGGCGGAATTAGGACTTTATGGTATAATTCAGGCCAAAATTACAAAATTTTCATCCGGGACTGTTCCGATTCTGAAACATTAGCATTGAACAGTCCTATGTATTATAATATTTTAGTTCATGGATGTTATCTATTTACTATTAATGATGGGTTTTTTAGATGTAGATAGAATTTTTTTGATGTATAAATTTTAGTTTAGATGGGGATTTAGTTTAGGTTAGGGTGAGCAATTAGAGTAGGTTTTAGGGTTTAAATAAATAAATTTAAAAAAAGTTAGTGGTTTAATAATACATAATGTAATTATTATATATGTATATAATTGTTTATATTAATAAATTGATCTTGCATATTATTGGATGATATGTAACAAAAATTTTCTCTTTTTATTAAATATTTATCACAGCATCAATCGAATAATAATATTGAAGGCAACTAAACGACGAGTCAATTTCTTCAATTCGCAATAGTTTTGGATCAAAATGAGGAAAACACTAGTTGATGCACTTGTTCGAATCTTAATAGGTGTATATATTGTTATGACGAAGAAGTTGAAAAGGACAAACATAAGGCATTTATCCATTTCAAAATCTGCAAAGATAGAAAACAATGATGAAACATATAATGCAGACAAGAGATTTTTATTATTTAAAGAAATTGATAAAAAGGATGAACATAAAGCATTCATATATTATCAAAAAATTAGCAGAAATAGGTGACGCCGGTAAGACATTAATATTGGATATTGTTATAGTGAAGGAGCTGGAATTGAAAAGGAGGAATATAAGTCATCTATTTATTTAAAATTCACAGAGGGGGAACGCTGGTGAAACGTATAATCCAGGTGAGAAATTGTTGTTATATGAATAGAATTGGTAGTAAAAAGTATGAACATAATGGGTGACGCTAGTGGAACATTTAATAGTAGATATTATTATGACGAAGAAATTGAATCAACATAAAATCTGCAGAGATGGGAAAGCTGGAATATATGGCTATGAGCAGAAAATAATTTTTTTAAAAGGTTTTTTTTTACATAAATCAATTTAGAATAAAATTAGTGCAGTTTTTACTTAAGATACAAGTGTTGTATTAATAAAATTTTGCTGTATAGCTCTTTAAAGATTGCATTTTCTTATAAGATTTATAATATAAAAATTGATTTTCCGAAGATCTTTATTTTTTTTTGTTATCTTCAGCCCTTTCCCATATATAATCCGGGTAAGAAATTTTTGTCTCGAGAATTATGGATCGTATGTCTCGGAAGTATTGTGCTTATGATTTCATTGTTGTTATTGTTTTTTATTTGAAAAATTGCCGAATATTCATATTTTTTTGAAAAATTTGAATCCAAAAGTTTCCATACTCCTGTTTTCAATATGATGCATTAAGATTAGAAATGTTCAATGTGTGTGGCACAGTGGTCATGGGAATGCCACTTATTCGCTTTAGTATATAGTATGTACTATGCAGGTAAAGCCAATAACATTCCTAGTTATACTTATCATTATTGTAATATAAATTGTTGACTCTAGTTTTTATTATAAGAAAGTTGAATGTATATAATTTTTTTAATTCATTTATATTTGTATTTAATAAAAGATAAAGGTAGAAATACAAGAGAAAATGATAAACAAATGATTACAACACATTCATGCTATAGTAAAAAAAATATTAAACTTGAAACTACTAGATTACAAAATACTAGACTTCAAAATACTTGACTCAAAAATACTAAATATATTTTTATAATTCGTAATTCAAAATTCTTCAATATATTAAGAGTTCTATAACAAGAAAAATTGTATTTGAATAAATTAGTTCTTTCTATTACATAGCTTATAAGTAAATTTTTAAAATCTACAATTTTTTTAATATCATTTTAATTATGTATTTATTTGACATAAATACTGGCAGATTTATTTATAAATTTAATTATAACAAATTCTTACTATAATAAGCATTTTGAACATAACTAAGTATATATTATTAAGTTTAAAATATATAAATTTTGTATATTAAAAATTTAATGTTATTTGTACAATTTAATAAAATTATTATTTAGTAATTAAGTTTTTCTTTAAAATTTATTTAATTATTTATTCTGATCTATAGTAGTATTTTGTTTATTAAAAAACAATTAAGTCTTCTCTTCAAAAAAAATTTTTTTATTTAAAAAAATAATAAATTAATAAGAAAAATAAAAAAATTTGTATTTAAATTTTTTTAGAAAATTATAAGTTCTAAATATTATAAAACATATTATCAACTATAATAATGCAAGTTTATAAAAATCTTAAGCAACTTATAAAAATTTTAATCTTATACATATATTATATATATATTATAAGAATAATATACTATATTGATATAATTTTATGTGTTTTTGTAATATACTCTATGATTAAATTATATACTACAAAATTTAATATAATGATTATATTATATTAATATTCATATATTTAGTATAATCTTTATCTATATAAATAAAAAAATGTACTGTATAAATATATAATATAGTATATCTAAATTTAAGAGATATAGGTCAAAATCCTGATAGATCATAATTTTGACAAAAAAATCTTAATAGTTAAAAATCCCAACAATTAAAAATTATAACAGTTGAAAATTTTAAATAAAAAATTCTAAGTAAAGATATGTTTAAAATAAAATAGACTTTTATAATTTAATTAATTTTAGAGTTAGATCATTTTAGACAAAGTAAAATAGAGTTTGCTATGGTTTGTAATATTTTTTTTTACAGTTTTAATTGTTAAAATTTTTAACTGGCAGGATTTTTATCAAGATTATAATTAGTGCAGATTGCTAAAAAACAAATAAAATTTAATATCATATATATATAACATAAAGACATCCACTTACCACATATTTAAAACTCCAAAAATCTTATATAACGTAAATTTGAACTATTATAGTTAACTATTATTTTGGTTCTCTAATCTTAAAAATAATAGAAATAATTATAAATAGAATATATGTCAAAAAATTCTTATAGAATGTTTCAGAATTAGATGATGTATTTGTTGTATTTTCAAATAAACTATGTCTTATTTTTTTGATAAAATTTGAATTAAACTCAATGTGCAATATTTATTATGATTTATTTTTATATATATAATACTTTATTCTTGCACTAAGTCATTATAAATATGTAAAATTCTAATAGTTTTCATCAGTCCTAAAAAAGTCTGGTCTAAGTCAATTAATTGCAATTTTTTGAACCTAATTAATTGATTAGTGGCATAGTTGCAATGAGTCAACTAATTGCAATTTTTGGTATGATGAATTATTTGCATAATGAATAAGAATTTAATAATATGTTTAATTAGTAAATCCTTATTTATTATATAAAATAATTTATTACAACTATGTGGCAAATGGTAATTAATTGGCATATGCTAAATCTGTGACAGGTTATATCACTTATGTTAATTAACTGTTTAACTATACCCATAAAGTTGATCAAAACTGTAATGCATAAACTATATAATAAAGAATGTTTGGTTTAAATTATTACTATAGTAATTTTGAGTTAAATTGTGTAATTATTATGATATTTGCATAGTTAAAAAGTGAAATATATAAAAAACAATTTAATAAATTTTTTTTTTATTTTTTTTTTTTGTGATTTTTTTCTAATATAGGAAAAGTATACAAATCCAAAGTTAAACAATCTATTTATTTTAATAAATCTAATTAATTCAATCTTTTTTTTAATAATAAATTTATAAAAAAAAATAAACACTTTTTAATAAAGTATAATTTTATATATACTTGCCTAAAAAAAGCATAACCCATTTTTTAAGTATTCAGTATAGAAAGTAATCCTTCAAATGCTATGCAGGTTATACAAATTAGAATATTTTTTTATCTATATTTAATTTTATCACTAAATATTACTATATGTATTAGCTTATCATACTGTTAATATGTACATACTATTTTATTAATTAATAGTTTTCTTAGAATTCATTACCAGAAGTCTTGAAACTAATTTTCCTTTAAAATTATATCTATTTGATAAAAAAATTTAATGAAATATCACTATATAAAATACAAAAAGGTTTTAAGGTTCTGATTATTAAATTGGACATGTATATAAATATTAATAGTAAGAAAGACACATCAGAGTAGATTATGGCATTTTAATCACACTCAAAGACAACAATGCCACAAACAAAAGGTTATGAAATAAAAGAAAATTGAGTTTTTTTTCAACAAACATAGTATTGCATTCATAGTCACAATTTAAAGAAAAAACAGAATAATGTCAAAATAAAGCATCCACATTCATCTCAAGCACAGAATACATACTGTACTATATCTATTTATTTATGACTAGAATGTTAGCATTTTTTATTTATTCATTCATTGGAAGTTAATCTAAAATATACATATAATTATATTATTAATTCTGCTGAATTATTGAGTTTTCATTGAGTTGAGGAAGAAGTTTGTAAAAAACTAATTAAGTTATTTAATAATGGTCACTTACTTTCTTCTACATTGCATGCATATGAAAATGCACTACATCTTAGCACTTCAAATAATCAGAAGTTGTTAGAAATTCTTGCAGATCATGCAAAAAATCCTGATTACAATTATGTTTACAATCTTTTTAGGTAGTATAGAAAAGAAACTCTTGGGAACTTCAATAGTGAATTAATGTTTAAATATTTAGAGATGGTTGTTGAAAATTATAATATATCTAGTTATGGAAAGGCCATATTGCAAAAATATGATGCACATATTAGAACATCCTTTATTCTTTGTATTGTAACAGGTCTTATGCTTTGTATATATAAAAAAATCCCTTAAGCTAGTGAATTATGTTACATAGATGCATCTGCATCCTTTGATCCTCTTAATACCTTTATAACATTGTTATATACTAGTTGTATAGCTGGTACACTACTACTTGGGCTATTTATTATATCAAATAAATTTGAAGTTATACTAGAAAAGGCAATATTTTAATTATTTTATTTTATATTTTTTTTTATTTTTTATATTTTTTTTTATTTTTTTATTTATTAATTTTTTTATTTTATTTTATTTATTATTTAGATAAATTTGCTTAAAACTATTTTCTCAATGAATGCATTTTATGAATGTAGCCACCAAATTAGGCTAATAATTTTTTTAACCAATAATTCTAATGCAAAATGTAATGCATTGGAGCTTTGTTGGCCAAAAGGTAACTCTGTTGCTTAAGAACTTTATTGTCTAATATATATAAAGTTAATAATTAAATTAAATACTATATAGGAATCCATCTTCTTTATACATTCCACTTTTTACAAGCATTCTGAAGATGATTTCATAACTCGAATCATAAAATTAATAAAAATAATCAAGTAAATATTATAAAAAAATAAAAAAGATCTTATATGCATTATTAACATCAGAAATAAACATACATTATAATGAATTTAAGCAAATTTTTTTTTATAAATATCCACAACTACAATCTCATACTGAACTTTTATAGGAGCAATGATGATCTTGGGCTTTATTATTTTGATTGGGCCTATCTATATGTGGCAATAACACAAATAATTATGTTAAATATAGTTTCAGCATAATAAAAGATATTGTGTTTACAAGAGCTCAAGTCTACAATTCTTTAGATGTTTTAGTTTATAATTACAAGGATAGAGAGGTTTTATAAAGAATGGTTGCTTGGGATTACATACAGACATTCAGGGATTTTATATATTGCATGTTAATTTTTGTGTTTAGGGTGGTAAATAATAAATGCTGATGCTATTCAAGAAACTAATATAAAAAATGAATTTCTAGTTCCTAGTACAAAAATATGTGGACTACTTTATGTGATGAATAATGATATCAGTATTTGCACATATCCTGTTAGAATGTCAGGTGCATCTTGCAGGCACCAAGAAACAGTTTCTATAAAATTTCATATTTCAATAGCTAATTATTTTCTATCTTTAGCACTAGTTGACTGCATGATTTATGTATATATAACATTTATAAGTATTTTATAAAATTTTTTGAATTTAATAAAAACTAGTATTATTCAAGTTTTATAAACTTTTTCTTTTTTAGACTATGTTTCTGAAAATAAGTCTTTTTATGTATTATTATATTTGCAACCTATATTACAAAGCCAAGAAGAATTATACAAAGAAATAGAAATATCAAATAATTCATTAATAATAAAATAAATTAAAAATTATTATTATTGAAATATAAATCTTATAATTTACAAATTAATCAATAAATATATTTATTTTATTTTTTTATTTTTATTATTATTATTTTTTTTAGAGAGTCTAATAAATCAAATAAAAATAAAAAGAATAAAAAAACTGTAAAATTTAATATTTCAGAATTTGCTTCATTTTTAGAAATTGTTAATTCTTATTATCAAAATGGAGGATCAAATTTACAAGTTACATTAAATAAATTTAAAGATCATTACATCATAGCAAAAGAAAAATCTATCACCCAATTGTCTTCCTTTCTCTAGATATGGATTATGAGTTGAATCTGATAATCTATATTAAAAGTAATTCCTGCATATAGGTTCAAGTAAAGTCTATCAGTCAATAAAAGATAGAAGAAGATGGTGCTAAGTGAAGATTTCCTGTTTCTAAAAATAAAGTGAAAGAAAATTTAGACCCTTAAGTCATTCCCATTCAAAAGAAGAAGAAAACAAGAAAAAAAGAGTATAGCTTGAGCAAGAACATATTAAACAACCAGCTCAATTGAAGCATCGAAGCTATTATTATTAAGGTTTTATACAGTAGTATTTGTACCAAATATTTATAGTATACTTCAATTTAATTTACTTTATATTATTAAGTATTAATGTGTTATATATTGATATTGCTGTATTAGCACTATATAATTAATTAAATTGTGAAGTAAATAAGCTCAAGCCATTTAATGTATTTACTGTTGTATATAATATTTATATGTGAGCTCAACCCTGAGAGTATAGTCATACCGGTAATTGACATCTGTGGCTTAACCTGTCACAGATTCAAGACATGCAATTAATTGCAATTATTTCATCATTAATTTGGTTTCAATTAATTTTATGATAGTTTTAATTGTATGACGCATAACAAAAATCAATTTTAATTGATTTTTCAGTAGACCAGGTCACTGATCGACAGCGATTGACCAATTATATTACAAGATCAGGTGTAACGTGAAATCAAAACAAAAAAAATGGTATTTTTTAAAAAAACTGCCGTAACTCAAAATTTCGTTTATAGTAAAAAATTTTTTTGCAAATTTTAGCATAAAGCAAATATCATTATAATTATAAACATGACCTTAATGTACGTTTTATGATTTTAAAAAAATTGTTGATTAGTAAAATCTATCGGTGTCACCGGAGTAGTTGGGTAGTTACACCCGGACTAGGGCCGATGGGACCGTGGGACCGGTTCTTATCGGTCCTTGTAGCACTCATAATACCCAATCAAATTGATTAGATCATATGATATTTACACGTCAAGTTTTTTAAAAAACAACACCAGGTATCATTGTTGATTTTGTATAATAAAATTTTGTTTATAACGTTTATAACGATAAAAATCATTTTTTTTCTCTTATAAACAAAAAAGTTGTTAATATTTATTTTTATTAGATGTTAGATATATTGAATCATATTTTCGAAACCCCTTTTTTTTAAGGTATATGTCGTCAAAGAATAGCTTTTGCACTATGATGAACGGATATTCAAAGGAAGCCGGTTAAGGATATTTCTAATATTCAAATGGTATTTA
>CAJVQA010002698.1:0-21312 GCA_910591915.1 Cetraspora pellucida | reverse complement strand
CAATAGCCCTGCGGCGAATTTTTTTGATTCACTTTTAAACTTGCCAAATGTATAATATTCATTAGTAATTCCATCGATATAACAGACTTTGTCATCTGGAATTCCCTTTGGGTTACTTGTTATGAATTGATATATCCCTTCTTCTGGAATTTTAATATCAGGAAGTTTAGACTTGAAAAACATTTTCATCCAATATTAGGCAAATTTAAGCTGTTTATGCTGTATATTGTAATCTGAAGGAAAATATGACGATGGCTGGAAAATTTTGCATAAATAAACAAATAATGGATCGTGATTGTGAAATTTATCACTTGATTAGAAGGAAAATTTTATCTTTGAGAAATTTTTTGTTGTGTTTTAATTATTATTGATATTACGTTCATATTCTCTAAAATTTGTCCATCCGTTTTATAGCTTACAAAATCGTATGAGATCATTATTTTTGTATATTTGTATGTATGATCTTGTTAAAGCCGAGGCAGTCATACTGTATCAGGAGATTTATTTAGCTTTTGTAGGAACCTGCAGAATCTTCAATCGGAATTTTTACTCATTATAACAATTTCAATAATCAATGGAGCTTAAATAGATCAGATCTACTTGCTGCATAAACTGCATTTTTGATATCTAAATAACCTTCTCACCATAACTGTATCAAAAAAGGTAGCTCTAAAAGCATCAAAAAGGTAGTTCTAAAAAACATCAAAAACGTATTTTTTTTTAACTCGGCTTTAATGACATCCATATTTGGGAGAACGTCTAAAACGGGTAACAAGCGTGCCATAAAACGTGATCTAAGTTTGCAAATTACAAAAAATGTGTCAGCCCATTGGCGTGTAATTGGCCATATAATCCCCCAATCACTATATCAGGATCACGGGAGTATTAATTAATAATACCTTGCTAATTCCCAACGGATCAGGATATTATTATTACTAATCCGTTAGATCTTTATTTACTTACTGTTCTATGTGCTTACTAGGGGTCTGCAACCCGGGCTCGTGCTTGCGCCCAACAAAAACCTAGGTATGGGCACGGGCACAAGATCTTAGGCATGGTCGATTTTCTCTCAGTTCTAGATAGTGATTTGTACCGAAAAGACGAATAACCGGAAGTCTATAATATTTACTTACAATAGTTGCAGAATTTTTATTTCATCGCTGTTTATTAACTATTTTCGCTCATCATTCAATGCATCTTAACTAAATCCCATGCTAGTTGTAATCTAAATTGCTGGTGAACAAGAATTCCACCTATTAGAGTAAAATAAATTAATTATAGTCAGACCTCTCTAAATGCATAGCCGTGTGGCGACCAAAAATTCTTGCATTTAGAGAGGTACTGCATTTGTTGTGGTAAAAATCTATAAGTTTCATATGAGTAAGGATGGGCAATTCGAGAATTTTTTGAATCCATTGCGCAGGCTGCGCAGCCTGCAGCATTATGCAAGCCGGCCAGAATTATACTAGCTGGCAGAATTATGCTAGCTAGCCTGAAGTTTAAAAGCACGGTGCGCAGTCTCTCAAAAAATTTGCTGGCTGCGCAGTGTCCCATTCCTACATATGAGTTGGAGACAAACAAGCCCATGCACTTAGAGAGGTCTTTATAGACTATGCATTTATGAAATATGCATTTAAGAAGGTCAGACTATAGTTAAAATATATATTGTAGTTATTAATAATACTGAAATATAAATAAACTAATTTACTATGTTTTTGTTAGATTATAAATGAATTTGCTATAACAGTATCTATTAATCAAAATTATATTGCCATCCAAGTAACACAATTATGTAAAGCAGCAATTTGATAATTATAATATGATTGATATTGGTTAGCAATATTTACTCTATTTATCAAATAATTATAATTGTTAATAGTTTTTGAAATTAGTATTTATTTGTGTATTTAATACTTTAGTATACTTCTGCTTTGTTATTTAGACCCCAAATTCTTTAATTAGCATATTATTTGGATTTTTGCTTTCTTTTTGTCTTAATAATCCTAGTGCCAATTCCTAAGATCATTACATAGCAATTTGTGATTTTCTCTTAAAAAAAAAAGCTTATTTAAGTAATAGCATTATAAACTATTGTGAGCCCAATTTTTGGGATCACGAGTGCCCGAATCGAGACGACGATCCATACCCGATCCAAGGTCACGCGAAAAGTAACAGAAATGTTACTTATGGTACTTATGTCATTTCTGCTACTTCGGCCATATATGCGTTAAATGACATATCGGCCTTTTATTACATTTAGTTAATATATTGAGCATAAGAATATCTGGCATTTATGGCATAAATTGATTACGAATGTAAATAAGACGTTTATTATAAATAAAGGGCCTTTACGGCCAGGGAAAAAGGAGGTGTCGTCCCTAAGATCCCTTAGTCCCAGATACCAATAATCCCGCATTCCTAACAACGAATTCCCTAATACCAATAAATACCCGACCCTTAATAAAAGAGAAGTAGTACCCTATACAAACTAATAAACCATCGTTAAAACCCATTGTTAATTCCGATCGTTAACCAATACCTAAACCCGCCGTTGATTGTTCGCCATAACTCACGTGACCAAGAAGGCCGTTAACGTTATAGAAGAATTCCAACCCCGATTCGACGTATTATAATCCCGGGTTGAAACATACAAGAGAAGACAAAGAGAAGACAAAGAGTTAGTAGAAGACTAGGTTGAAGGAAAGACTTACAAGAGAAGACTAGTACTTACCTACGGATAAACCATAGCCAAATCTAACACGCCTATTTCGACTTAGCCGCCGTAGGTTACGCGAGAGTTGGATTAGAGTAGCGACAGACTCGCCGATTACCGTATCACAATATTTAATGCAGGCCGGATGATATTTAATGCAGGCCAGATGATAAGCCAATGCAGGCCAAATAATCTCATTAAAAATCCCACGCGGGATCCAAAAAAACGCGCATCCCGAGCGGATCCCACACGTGGCCCATCTCTAAGTCATACCGTATGAATAGTCACGCCCCAGAACCAAATCGTTAAGATTGGCATCACCAATTTAAAAAATATTTTTTAATTGAAAATTTTAATATGTAAAATTCGAAAACATAAAGTTGTTAAGAATGCAGTAAAGATTGAAAGATTTTACGCTTTATACATATCCAAAAATATTTTTGATAAAAAACTGTAATTTTTTGTTCAAAAAAATCTATCATTATACAAACACAAATGAGGCTGAACATATGTTTTATAATAATGTCTCATACCTGTTTAGGCATAAGAAACAATTTCTCAATTTTTTAATTTACTTATCGTTGAGCATGAATTCACATCATACTACCAAACGTTCTTTTAAAGATAAGATTTTTTTTTTTTTTCTAAATATAATCAATTACACAAAACCAAAAATTACACGCATTATATGATACAATAAAACTTTAATACAAATATGCAAAAAAAATTCAAAAAACGAGTTACTAGATAACATTGAATAACATGTAGGCTCAAATTAATGTTTGAGCAAATAACTATATTTATAATCCATATCTTTTATTGCCCTTTTATGCGATTGGAAAATTTCTATGTATTCAAATCATTCGATTTGAATCGTCACATGCGATATACCGTATCTTTGCTTTAATATACGCCGAGCATGTAGTAATATTTCATTAGGAACAAAAGGTTCAGCATGAACATCCGGATCGTATTTGTAAAGTCGAATATGGGCCGTGAGTGTTGTCTAAATATAAAAATAACACCATTTAATAATCTATAATATACGCATGTTACATACCGTATACAGTACCCACGTGTATATGACATCACTTGACTATAAATCTAATTAATTGTCACACCAGGTATTGCCATACGGTATATATATATGTGCACAGTATAACCTCAGAATGTTGCTCTATGCAGTTGCTGGGCAGTTTGCATCCAACAACGAAAAATGGCAGTACGGGCATAGTAGGCTACTGGATAATATAAATTTACCGGTCAAAAAATTTTTTTTTTAAATTGAATCAAACCGCGTTATCATAGAGTAAGATTTAATTCAACCATAGTTAAAGGTTTCATTATACCGAGGTTATACTACGAGTAGTAAATTATCAAACATACCCGGCCAACTGTCAAATCCCAGACTAAAAAAGCAATAGTTTAATGAGATAAATAGGCGGTAATGAAATTTGATATAATATCAATGATAGAAAATAAAAGCTTACTATGCAAATCATGAACACTCTCTACACCTTTAATTGCTTCTAAATCTCTTCTTACAGCAAATGAATCAATATGTAACGGTGTTGCTATTGTAAAATTAGTCAAATTAGTTTATTGAATTTAAAAATTAAATATATTCCTTATAATTTTGAATTACGAACCTTCCATCAAAACTCTTATACTACTCCGAAAGACACCGTATGTTGTTATCATTACAAGTGCCGAAAAAATGAATGTACATATTGGATCAACCCATACTTTGTTTGGATCAATCATAATTACTATAGCCGAAATTAAAACTCCTAACGAAGAGAGGAAATCACCCAAAACATGAAGCAATGCGGCACGAACATTGACATTGCCCTCTTTATTGCCACCATGTTCTCTCTGACTATTTTCTTGAATTAATGTTGTAGGAGTATTGTCATTTTCCCCTCCATGCAAATGTTCACTGTGATCATGCTCACTTTGATGTTTATGGTCATGATGACCATGATTGTGTCCTAGAATAAGCATTAGCCTGATTGAAAAATAATTATCAAAAATACGATTTTAAAACCTTTAAGAAAAAATCCAAATTAAAAGCTACCTACACAATGTTAACAAAAACACCGATGACAGCAACAACGCACATTGTTTTTCCATCTACTTGTACAGGATTTTGTAAACGATCGTAGGCCTCGATACACAAATATAATGTTAGAAGCCATATAAGAAAAATTGAAACAAGAGCACCCAAAATTTCAGCACGATGGTAACCATATGATAGCGCTAAATGTGATAATTACCAATTAATATAAGCAAAATTTTAACGCGACAATATATGATAGGAAGTCTTACCTTTAGTAGCAGGACGTTGAGCAAGATATATAGATAAGAGTGAAATACCAAAGCTCACTACATCTAATATCCGCAATTAATAGATTTTAATGGATCAGATTTTTTTTTTTTTTTTGTAAATATCGATCTATAAAAAAATAAAAAAAATAATTAAGAAACTCACCACTCAGTAAATGAAAAGAATCACTCAATAATGCTAAACTCCCAGCAATTATACCACCAATAAGTTCGATGGCAAAGAAAGTAAGTGATATTACTATTGCGATCCATAACTTTTTTAAAGGTTGACTCGAAGATCTTTCCATACGACATCCGTTATCCTCATCGCCATCATTACTACCACACAAGATCTGTGCTTCATCAGGACCGTTAAAAGAAGTGTATAATAGTGGCGCGTTTGTTACGATCGAGGCTATATTAGGGTTATCATGATATGATTCTAGCGAATCTCTATGATTATGTATTTGACTTTCGTTCACTGGGTTAGGTTGCAGGTTAACTACTGTAGAGTCTGAAGAATCACGATATCTATCATTATGGTCTGCCATTTTTGTTTTTTATAAAAACACTCACAACAAGGACCCTACCCTTAAGATTTGATAACAATAAAACACTTTCCCAGTATTACGTACATACGTACGTACATAACAAAAACTCCCGCAATAATTCGTGTGACGTTTAACAAATTAAATAGATAATTGCCATCTTGGTAAACCTTGCTTTTATTGGCAAAACAAGAGTTAACGTTAATGTTAACAAGTTGTATGTATATAACAAGTAATAAATCTTTATCATTACTACGTATTACGTACATACGTATCATTTTCTTGATTACCTGATTTTTTAATTCCGGACTATCTTATGCATTAACGTTAAGTTACGTACGTAGTTCTATTTTTATCGATTCTTTCTATTTTGGGAATTTTTGAGTTTCTTTTTGTTACGTACTATCGCTATATGGAATTATCTTCAAGATCACTATTTTTATACAATCCCTATTTTTATACAATACAGTACTGGTTTAACGTAAATTGTGGATGCAGCCTAACGCTATCGCTATACACTCTAAGTTCGTGCCTAATTTACATGTGATTATCTATTTTTTTTTCATAATGAGGTAGGCCTTCTATGTACGAAAACCTAATTTCAATACCTTTTTAAAGGTGACCACTAGTGCTAGTGATGTTAATGGCCACCAAATACTAAAATGTCATAAGTACTTATTTATAGTGCTGTTAAAAGTCCGATCCCCTATCTGTCCATCCTTGAGTAAGTTTGCATATTATATGATTTACTAATACGTATCATCATGTATGGATCAGCATAAATTAGCCAATTAAATGACTAATTCCCGGGACAAAAGATATGCAGACCCCCCTACATTCGGACTTTGTCTGAAGTCGACCTCGAGCCAGTCCTAAAAAGTCCCTGTCTAGTCGACTTAGGGACGTTATACATATGGCCAACCACATATCGATATATAGACAGTCAATTTACCTGCGTCTAAAGTCTGTATAGATTAACACTTCAATTAGCGTTAGGCTTACATATTTTATTTAAACAAATTAACTTAATTAGAGAAAGTAAAAAAAGAATACGTAATTTTTTTAAGACTATAAGTTATACTTTTGTTACAATGATTTTATATTTTATTTGGCATATTATATAGCATGATACATCTATTTAGGTTTGTACTGTATTATATAATTTACAGAAAAAAAGTTTAAATTAGTGATATATAGTTTGAAAATTTTTCTGCCAAACAAAATTGCATCTTTGAGAGTGCTTATATGTGATTATATTTACGATAACGAATCTAATAAGCAAATTGTGAAATAATCAAAGTTTATTCCAACGCTATTCATTATGCGATTAATTAATAAACGTGACGATGCTCATTTACTATAATGAATCAAAATAAAAATTGCGGCTGATGCTTGTGCGATTCATTAATATTTTATCAATCAAACGTTGTCATCACCACGTTTAAATCGTTAATATCTCTGTTGTTGTATAAGATTACTGATAAGGTTACGCTTGTGATCTCTTTGAATACTCAATTAATTGTAAAATTTGCCAAGCCAGGAATAAAAAAAAGGTGATTTGTTGTAAAATGGGTGTAAATTGAATGATAAACTTACGATTATTTTTTACTAGTAAAAATATATTAATTATGTAATAAACTTCAATAAACTATGATGTTTATTTAATATTCATTATAATTATAAACACTTTTGATTCTTTTAAAATTTTTTTTACTAAGTCATTAATATTTTTTAATCTATTGATTAAAATGTTAACCAATAATGTATGTTATACAATGAATTTCTATTAAGTGAAAGAATTTAAAGCTAAGTTGATTTAAAATATTATTTACTAGTTGATTATTATTGTAAATTGAACAATAACAATAATAATAATACAATTAAATATTTTAATTGAAAGTTTAATAAAATAAACATAACCAAAATTTAAGTTATCTTAGTATGATTATAAATAATTAAGATTATATATATATATTTTTTTTAATATTAATGATAAAGTCATATTTCTATCTTTATTAATATTTAATTAAGATTTTACATGAAGTATAATTTTGTTTTTTTTTTTGCTTTTTTTTTAACCTTAAGCAGTTATGCTAGTATTTTATTAAGATTTTTGAAATTATATATATTTATAATTATATAGAATTTCCCAATACCTAAGTTTAGCATTATTTAGTTACCCTATTGGTACCTAAGTGCAACTTGTTGCATTACTTCAGTTAGAGATAAACTGCTTATCTAACTACTTAAAGCTATATTAGAAGGATTTTCTTCTTTTTGTAACAAGCATATTAATTGTCTTCCAAGCTTTTTTTTTTATTCAGTTTATTTTTTTTATTTTATTTTATTTTTTTTTTCTTTTGTCAGTTTGTCTTTCTCTATTTTTTTTCTAGGTCTCCTTCTAATTCAAACATTTTTCTTTATTTTACTTGTTATATTACTCTTCTTTTCTTATTCTTGTACTTTTTTATATTAACTTTTTATATTTGATTGTAAAATGTATTCTATACTGTTTTTGTTATTATATCTATGCATCTCTGTATTACCTGTCTGTTTAGAATTTGATTGATCCCTTTTCCAATCTTATTTATAATTAGTCTTTTTATTAATGCTTTTCTGTTAATAATTTTCTTTGCCTCTGTTTTTTCAAATATTAACTTATATAACACTCAAGATAAAATTCAAATTTTTTCATTTTCTTTAAGACTATTTGATGCTGTTGCTGTTGTTACCTTTTGGATTCTCTTTTACAGGCTTTTTGTTCATTGTAGTTTGCCAAATGTATTTGAGTTTCCTTTTTATCTGTTTGACATACTTAGCAATTTGTTGTTATATATATTTATAGTCTTTTTCTATTTAATTCTTTTAGTATTGATAGATCATCTATTATGCATTTGATCGCTATTGCTCTTTTTGTACTAAGATTTCTTATTGTGCAGTATATACTTTTTATTCTATACATCTCTTTTTAAAAACTTAATTAATTGTATTAAGTGTTTTCTGTTTCTGGTTCTAGTACTTAAATTAGATTTGTTTTTCTTCAACTGATTCCAATTTTAACATTTGTGACTATTTTACAAAAAAGTCTTGTTGGTATATCAATCTTTCTGTTTTTCCATTCTAGATAATATTCTATTCTATCATACTTGATCTTCTCTGTTAATATTATCATTTTACATATTGCTTCTTTCTTTATGAATATATTTGCTCTATCATTTTACTTATTATTATTGTAACTCTTGTTCTTAACTAATTCTATTTTATTATTCTTATTTTTAACTAGATCTATAATATTCATTATCTATATTGTACTTTTCTTTTTTAGAACTTTGACATTTTCTAATTCTTAAATTGCTCTATTAATGTTTCTTATTGTAGCAAAACTATATATATACTTCTATATTCTTTTTCTCTAGTATGGTTAAAATTGTTATTTAAATTGTTATCAGTTTAGCTATTATTGCTGATGGCTAACTTTCAAGTCTCAATGTCATTTTTTTCTCTAGTCAGTTTTTTTTATTGCTGATCTGTGCTCAACTAATACTTATTCTTTTTATACTATTTACTCTTTTCTTTTTATATAATGCTTCATCTGTATAAAAAGTATATTTGTCTTTGTTTCTTATTTTGTTTCTTATTAGGACTTCTATTAAGTAAGCTGCAACTTTATTATTTAATTTTTGATTTATAATTATTTCTATTTCTAGTTCTTCTATTTGTTTTAGCTCAATTAGTTTTTTTTTTCTCTTTTTCATTCTTTCATTGTTCTGTTTTCTAGTATTTGTTCTAATATTATATAAATTTTGTTATTGTTTTTTTCTATTTATGTTTCTGGAACTGCTTTTATATTGTTGTTTCATCTTATCTATCTTTTGCAATTGTCTATTATTTGTTTTATTTCATTTTTATAACCTTTGCATTTGTTTATTTTCATATATGTTTTCCCTTTTATTTTTTACAAAAGCCAATATTTAGCTAAAATCTTTTTTTTTTTCTTTCTTGATATTTTGCTAAGTTGTTGGTTGTGTTTTAGTCCATATATGATCCACTCTTTTTTTTTTCTGTCTTCTAATATCTTTGTTCAATTAATCATTAGCACCTGAGCATTATAATCACTAATCTTGTATTGTCATATATTTCTCTGCTTTTCTGTATTATTAATATTTTTTCTTTTATTTTATTAAACTATTTGGTTTTTTTTTCTTTATATAACAGCACTTAAAAACTTTTGAGCTATCTCTATATGATTAGACACTCTTTTTTTATATCTATAAGTTGGTTTAAATATAGTAAATCTATTTATTTATTATGCTACTAGTTGCTATTCAAGATTTAGATTTGATTAACTCTTTTATTTTTATTCTATAACTGTATATTTTCTATAAATGATTTTTTGCTCTGATATTTATTCTTTTCTTTTTTACTTTAACTATTATTTAACAAGCTAAATTATGCTTCCAGTATTTTATTTTTTCTAGTCTTCTTTCAGACTTCCAAATATCTTTTACTGAGCCTGCTTTCTGGCATCCTTAAGCTATTTTGAGCCTTATTAAATCATCTAGAATATTTTTCCTATTAAGTCTTATAAATAAACTACTTATTTGCTTTGTTGTTATCTTTTAATTTAATGATTTACAGTTTCTTAAATCTTTATGCTTAATTGTGCAATTATTTGTAGTTTTTATAATATTATACTTATATTTAGCCAAACATATTATTAGTTGGTAGATCTTGTTGATCATCTTTTCTAACATCTTTGTTAACTGTAGAAGGTATTCTAATTTTAAAATTATTATTGTATTGTTTATATATGTAATTTGGCTTATTATTATTTTTTTATATTTGAGGTCTTTAACTATTTGACTAACTATTCTTTTTGCTTTTTTGTAGACTAGTGACTCTCTTATTTTACTATTTAACCAAATTTCTAATGATCTTACAATTTTGTTTTTTGGTTCTTCTATTATTCTATTCAGTTCAAATATAATTTCTTTATCTTTCTTTTCTAGTTTAGAGTTCATTACTATAAGCTTTAATTTGGCTTTATTTATTTCAATATCATTCCCTTTGAAGAACTCTTCTGTGATTTTAAAAGTTTTTAGCAGTTGACCTTTGCTTTTTGTGATCCAAGTAGTATTTTTTGTGTAAGCAATTGCTACTTGTTTATGTTTTGTAATATAATTAATATTTGTATTGTTTAATGTCTTTTGTTTTACTATATAGTCTAATAATTTGTTTTCTTGAATTCTTTCTAATAGCAGATTATAGAAAAGCCATTAGATTAGTAGAGAAATTATCTTTTCGTGGTCTGTACCATCTCTTGCTATTATTTCTTTTATTAAATTGTAAGCTGTAATCACTTTAAGTTGTTATTTGCAAATAAGATTGAAAATGTATTTTATTGTTTTTTGTAGTATTTTGACTCTTTTAAGAGCCTATTCTAAGCTTTCTAATAGAATTAAGTTGAATGCCTTCTTCATGTCTTGCAAAAGTATTCATATTTTTTTATTTTTCTTTTGTGTTTCTTTCATTATTATATTTAGTATATGTATTGGTTATTCTGTTAAGTTGCCAAACAAATCTGCATAGTTTGGCCTTTTGAGTATCTTTCTATTTATAAATATCTTAGCCAATCTTCTTGTTACTACTTTTGTAACTAACTTTCTAAAGGTTTTAATTAGTACTATTAGTTTAATATTGTTTAGATTATATTTCTAGTCTATATCTTTTGAGATTAGATAAATTTGTGCTATTTTCTATTTCTTTAGCATTTCTCCTATTTCTAAAACCAGGTTTGCAAAAGCTTTAAAAATCTTCTGTAATTTCTTTTCTACTTATTTTATTAAAATGTAGCTTATGCATGAAATTTCTGAAGATATATTGGCTTTAAATTTTCTTAATATATCTTTTTACTCTTCTTCTTCTATCTTTTTTTCTAATTTTTCATATCATGATTTCTTGATCCATTCTTTTGGATTGTATACTTCTTTTTATTCTTCAAGCATCTTTTTTAGCTTGGTTCTCTGTTTTCTAAATTGATTTTCAAAATACTTTATTAGACTATTTAAAACAGTTTTAGGTTCTATTAATAGACTGGCTTCCTCTTCATTTTGGATTATGAATATGTCAAGAATTATCTTTTTGTATAGTTTGTTCAAAAGACTAGTAATCATTTGTTCTTTATCAGTTTTTATTATCTTACATCTTCTATTTATATTTTTTTCTATCTGTTTTCTTTGTGCTTGTTTTCACTCTTCTTTCTTTTTGTTTTTTAGAACTCTTTGTCAATCTTTTATATTATCTAACCATGCTTCTGATTATTTTTTATGTAGCTTAGATAATATTACTCCTATTTCTTTACCAATATTTTTAAGTCTATTGTTTATTAACATTCTTACTGATCTTCTTACTAATCATCACAACTAAGTTATTACCAATCTTGGTCTTACCTCTTCTTATCTAGTTCACAATAGTATTGACCAAGGTAAAACAATTACATCTTTATTATAGTGCATTTACTATAATCCACTTATTTTATACATATACTCAAAAGTCTCTGGGTATACTCTACAATCTACTTGAACCACTAATCTAAAACTTTAAACAACTTATTCATTACAAAAACAATGCTCTGTTCTAGCATATATTAATAATATTTTTTGGGTCACTTCTTCACAAACTAAGTTATCTCATATATTATCTATAGCTGAATTATTTTATACTATGGCAAACATCCAAGTTAATTCATTAAAATTCATTCTGATTACTAACAACCCTTCATTCTACTATACCCCTATCTCTTATAATAACTATCTACTTTTACTTCATTCTTTCAAACAACTCTTTAAATTTTTAGATTACTGGTTTATTTTAGATAATAGGTGATCTAAACAAACAAAATTAATTATCTTTAAATTCTTTCAACTTATCCAAATTGCAAAAACAAAACATATAACTGACTCATATGCCTGCTACATTATCAATATAGTTATTATTACTACTATTAAATACCACTTATATAATATTGTTATTAACCAACCTATCTGCAACAAAATTTTTACTTAATACATTAGTCTTGTTAAGCTTAAAGCTATATAATACCATCTAGTATCTTATTACATTCTCAAATTTACAACATTAAACATATCTGAGATATCTAATTACAACACTACATTTCTAATTTTCTTAAATGATTTAATAATTCTGACCTACTAGGCACATCTATTTGTATATAAATTCAACAACTTCAAAACAACTTCTGGTCTTCTACTAATATTTTCCTTTATTCTAAGCCAATTATTGATAAACTCAATTAATTAACCATAACTTTAAAATAATACAACTTATCAAACATATTGGCTGAACTTTTTTAACTAGTCCAATTTACAACATTCTATATATCCTAAATAATGAAACTATATTTCTTGAATTTCTTCTTTTTTCTTATCCAAAATATTCTATTTTCAAAAAACAACTTAAATATTATAAACTTCTCTTTTTGGACCAACTTACTATTTATAATAATTTATATCTACTGCATTGGCAACATATTTCATCTAGACTTAACAAAATTCCAAAAGGTGTTATACTACATTAGTTTACTACTTTTGAGAATATTACTACAAGTCATTCTTATCAATATACCTTTTATAATTATTATAACCTATCTTCTATAAACTACTTCTGCTACTTTATTGGTCACTTTATTTTTAACACTAAATCTTGGCTATTTATTGTTCTTAATAATCAAATAATTATTGGCAAGACCAGAAGGCATAATATATCTACTAGCCTTACCCTCATTAATTACTAACACTGCTCATTTTAGTCTTAGTTCTTTAATCTTTATTCTACTTCTCTCTCTATTATCACATTATATACTAGATGTCATCTTAATTCAAATACAATTGCTAACAAATATATTATCTTTATTCTTACTAACTTGGCTACTAAGCTACTTTGTTACATTAATCCTAACAAAACTCTTAACCTTTATGCAAACTTTCTTGATATTGCATACTCTGTTGCTCTCTGACATTTTTTACATATTCCATCTCCTCTTTTACTCATAATTAATCTACAACAATTATTTTTTATTTTTGAAACATGTCAACTTGTTAATAACCTTCAGACTATTGCTAACTCAAATTACAATCTATTATCTATTTCATTTTACACTGATTGTTTTGTTATTGATCTTGGTACCTTGCAGTGCTCTATAGGCATAGGTTAAGTTCAAGTTGATAACTTTACAACTATTAACTCATTTCAAGCACAAGTTAAACTGTGGCCATGTTCTTTCAAAGCTGAAATTCTTGCTATTCTCTCAGTAATTATTACTGCTTCTAGATATTGCTCTATTTACATATTCACCAACTCACAATCAGTAATCTTCAAATATCATAATATTTGCTAATCAGCATCTACTCTTTCTTATATTCATACTTCATATTTCTCTATCTGGCAAACACTTATCATCTTTATTAAGTCTTATAAAATTCAACTTATTTTTTACAAAGTTACTGCACACCAAGATGACCTATTTAATAACCTTGCTGATCAACTTGCTTGTAATCACCAAATATTACTTTACCTAATATTCTTAACTAATAATTCTTACAACCTCAACTATACTCCTTTCATCAATAAATTTTCTATTGAAATTTCTATTTAACATTCTATCTGAATTATATGCTAAGCCTACATTATAATACTTTAAACATCTCAACATCATTTTCAACAATAGTCTACTATTGTATCTGACATTAACTGGGAAGCTATATGGCTTTACATTAGCAATAATCAAAAAATTTCTAATTTTGCTTACAGCTTTTATTTATTTATTCTGAAAATTTTCAAGTTAAAATTCTTACAGATGAACTTCCTGTTTCTCATACTCTTCATAAACATAACTCTTTATTTTCTTTCTTTTATCATCAATGCAACCAAACCAACTTTTTACTCCATTGGGTTATCTGTTCATTAACTCAAACAATCTATCATTTAATCTCTAATTTTCTTAATAGTATCTTAAATACAAGCAATCTTAATATATCTGCTAATCTTGTTTCTGATTTACATATTAAAATTCTTACATTTAACAGTTTCAAATTGCATAACTCTTCACATATATCTTTATATATTTCTATCCTATCTGGTCTAGTTCCTATCGATCTTATCTTTACTATCTACAATCTTCTATTTCTTATTGTACTGCTATTACTATTTTTATCAAACTTCTTTTTCACTTAAATCAACAAATATACAAACAAATATGGATTTCATACTGTATTTCACATTCTGCTTAGTCTCAAACCATACTTTTGACTAAGTTAACTCATAGTCACTCTTTTAACCTACCTTTACCTTCTATTTCAATACTACAAATTATTACTAAAATTGATCTTTAGACTATCTAATGAACTAAATACCATACTCCTCTCTCTTATATTATTACTTAAACCTAAATTTAGATGAGCTTTGGCTACTCTTATAAGTTTAGATCACAAATTATATATCTAAGTCTTTATTTTTTATATATAATTTAAAAGCAAGCTTTTTTTTGTAAAAATTTCAATTGAATTTTAATAAAGTTAAAAACATGGCCTTACTATTAATATTTAAAAAAAAAAGGTTTATTGTTTATTTTTTTTTTCTTTCTCTATCTTTTGGTTTTCTTGTTTTTACTCTTTTTATTATTGTTGTAGTTTAATTGTGTGCATACTCTGCTATAATTTCTTTTGATAATGTTTTCTGTTTGCCTATGTGTTGAATACCTTCTTTTTTGGAATTTGTTTATTTGCTGCTTCTATTATGACTTCTTTTATTGTATTTCACATATGGTTTAATAAGTCTGTATCATATATACTGCTTATTTTATCCTCTTCTAACTGCTTTAGCACTTTTTTTCACTCTAATTGTACTTGAAGTTCTTTAGTATATTTTTTTTAATCTTCTTGTTTTGTTTTTTTGTATAGGTATATTATTCTTATCTAATTTTTATATTTAATTTTTGTACAACTATAGTTTACAATTACATGCTTTACCTATATGTCTGTTGTTAGTATCTTGTAGTCACTGTCTGTTATGCCTTCTGCTTTTTCTATGTTGGCTTCACAAAGATTAGCTGCAATTGTCTTTGACAACCAGATATAATCAATTCTTGTTGTTGCTTCTTGACTTGACTATGTATATGCTCTTTTTGTTGGATATAAGCTTTTAAAAGAGTCTTCAAACATTTGCCTCTTAAGTCAGTTAAAGATTGGTAGTCTTTTATATTCCATTATTTGTAGATGTAATCTGTCTAGTATGTTGTCAATTGAGTAATTAAAATCTCCAAGTATAATTACTTCTGTATGCTTTCTTCTGTTTGTTACTATTTCTACAATTTTTTTCTGTATTTTCTTGCTGATCACTTTGTCATTTGGTAGAATATACATCCCTATTACTATTAGTATTAATTGTTTAAAGTATAGTTTTACTTCTATTATGTATTCACTAAGTCTTTTAACTGCTTTAATATGTTTTTCTCAGATTTTATCTATTAAAATCCTAATACCAGATCTTTTTTTCTTGTCCAATACTGCACTTGTCTAGTAACTTTTGAATCTTATATTAAGATTGTATAACATAATTTTTTCTTCTTTTTCTATAATATTTGTTTCTGTTATACCTAGGAGTGCTATTTCTTCTTCTTCTGCCTAGCCAAACAGGCTCTCTAATTTTCAATCTCTGGTTTTAAGTCTATTAATGTTGTAATATGCAATTTTTATTTTTTTTCTCTCTTCTTTCTATTTTTCTTTTAAACTTTTATATCTTGTCTTTGTGTTATCTGCTTTTTCTTTTCCTTTTTTTTTCTTTTCTTTCTTTGGATTAGAATATTTATCTTTATTTCTTTCTTCAAAGACTCTTCTCTTACTATGCAGAAAATCTCTAATCTTCTTATCTATATTCATGAGTTTAACTAGAATGCCCTTAGAAGTAATTAGCTAGGCTTTTTCTAGCTGTACCTCTTGTCTCTTTTAGTCTTTCCAGTCTCTCCCAAATTTGCTCTAATATGTTTTCTATACATAGTTCTCTTTCTTGTTTTTGTGTCTAAGAATTGTCAGATCTTCTTTTAAGGTTCTCTTCTTTCTTCTTTTTTGTAGTTGTATCTCTTATTTGGTTTCTTCTATGTTGGTTTTGGAATTTTTTTCTTTCTTTTAGTAAGGTACCTTTATGACTTAAACTACTTCTGTTTTATTCTTGTTCAAGTAGCCTTATTTCTTTGTCTTTCTCTGCTGCTTTTATCTTCTTCTGTGCTTGCAATCTGGATAAATCTGTTCTAACTTCTTTCTTTCTTTACTTTAAAACTTTTCTTTTTACTTGTCTTTTTTTCTTCTTTTTTATACAGTACACTTTAAAGTTGTTATACAAAATCAGTTTTGTTCAGACTGCATTCATGTCTTTTTCTGTTGCAAACATGACTATTGCTATTTTTTTTTGGTTTTCATTTCTATTTAAAGAAATGTAAACTGACTTCACACCTTTGCTTCTCAGACATTACAACAGTAAGACTTCTAAGGCATTTCTGAATAATTTTGTTAGCTTAGCTATATATATTCTCTGTTTTTCTTTTGCTTTATAGTTTTTTTTTCTCTAGTTATTTATATTAGTTTATTATTATTAACTAGTAAGGCCCATAGAATATCTTCTTTTTTGGCTTCTTTTATTTGCATTATTGCAAGTGCTTTGTATTTTGATCTTTTAATTCTTATTACTTGAGCATTTTTAAATTTTTTACAAATATATTATAACTCTTTTTTGTTAATACCTGTTGGCAGATTCTATATTATTATATATTCTTTGTTACTAAACTTCTTCTCTGTCTTGTAGTCATTTACATCTGTTTCGATTTTGTTTTCTTCTTTACTATATATCTTTTTTGTTTTTTGTTGCACTGTTTCTTTTTTTTAATATTTTTCATTGTCTAATCTTTGTTTTTCTTTTCTGTCTTCTCTCTCTTCTGGTATTAGTTTATACTAATCATCTTTTTTGCTAATTCTTTGTATTGCTTCATCTTTATCATATTCACAATCAAAGTTTATCTCTATCTACAAGTTACTTTTTTTAAAAACTTCTTTAATGACTTTAACATGTTTATTGTTTTTTAGAGTCCATTTTATGAATTTTATACATTCTTTTTTTGTTGTTTCTAACATATTATGTGCTGTTATGTTGGCAAGTAGGCTGTTGTTTCAGTTGTAGTTTCTTCTGCTTGGTGCCTATATGCTTTTCTCAAGTGGTGTTCTTACTATATCAATTTTTTTTCAATTTTTTAATTTCTTTCTTGACTTGTTATATTTTCTTTTATTAAGTCTTGTTCTATATCTTTCTCTGAACTTGCCATATTCTGTTCTTGTTCTTCTGGTTGGTTTTCAAGTTTTTTTTCTTGGATTAGAAACTGCACTTCTGTTTGTTTGTTATTTAAATAACTTACTTTTGTGTTTGTCTTTTTTCTTTCAGCTTCAATATCTTTCTGTAGCTTTTTTTTGCTTAGCATCTCATTAATTATAGCTTTCCTTTGTGTTGCTTTATGTAAGTTTTTTTGTTTTTCTATAGTTACAACCTTTTGCTATTGTATTTCTTTTTTTTTTATTACTACCACCTCTTGTGTTTGCTTTACTATGTCTAATTTTTTCTTTAGCTGTTTTTTTTTAGCCTTTTTTATTATTTCTTTTGTTAATTATAAAAGAGCTATCTCATTTGGGCCTTGCTCAGTAAACATTGTTACATATTTGTTTTTTTTATCTGGCATTACATATGTTTTGCTAGCTTTATTGAAGAAAAGCTTGTTGTGAATACTGCTTATTGCCTAGTATGCTCTTCTTATACAAATTGTTTTAATGTTTTTCTATACTCTTCAGGCAAACTTTTATTCATTTCTATTCTTATAGCTGTATTCTTCTAGAAAATTCTTTTGTTTGCCTTGTCTTGTTTTTTTGTTTGTTATTATGTATTACTTTGTTCTTATTTTGGTCACTTACATATATTTGTTACTGCTTAATCTGCTATATAACTTTTGTGTATTGTAAACAGATCTATGTTTAGAGTCAAGTGGCAATTCCTACAGTTATTGTTTTGTTGCTAAAATTTTTTACAAACTTTGCTTTTCTTTTGTAACTGCTCTAATAACATTATGCTGCTTCAAGTTTTTAAACTTTTTTACTGTATTTTTTAGTGCTACTTCTTTTAGTTTAGCACTGTTTGGAAAGTTTTCTATTACTGATTGTATAAAATTCTGTTTTTCCTTTTTGCTAATTTTGTATTTAAGTAATTATTAGAAAGAGTTTTGATAATTTTGTTTTTAAAATATTATAAAAAAAATAAAAGTTTAAATTAATTTATTTGTGATCTAAGCCAATTAGAATGATCAAGGCTTATTTAAATTTAAGTATTAGTAATTATATATAGAGATTAGTTTGATATTTAATCTATTGAATATACTAAGAATTTATTTTTAAATTAATAAAATTAAATGAAAGAAGATATAATAAAAGTAAGACAAAGTTTAATAATAAGTTGTATTTAGAAATTTGAGTTATAAATCTTAAAATACAATAAAAAATCTAAATTTTGTAATAAATTTATTAATTAAAATAAAACAGAAACTTTATAATAAGTATTATAATTACTTTTTTAGATAACAAATTTACTAGATATAATATCAATAAGTTCATTTGGTATTAGATTTGTTAAAGTTAAGAAAATTAAAAGTATATCTAATATATTGTAAATAATTATAATACTTAGCAGTTTAATTTGATTGAATAAATTAATTATAGTATTTGATATAATATTAAGTGTATTTGTATTAAATATATATTTTAGTAAAATGTTTATAAGACTGTATTGTAATTAATTAGATAGGCAGGTTGTCTAGTAAAGATGATAACTAGTTTAGTAATATTGATAACAAATTGGTAAATATAAATCATATTATTTATATAAAATATATAAAGTGAAAAGATTATTTAGTAGAATTTTAATTTTGAAGAACTTAAGAGTAGAGAACTAGAAGCTATATAAGAAGTTTAAAATATTTTAATTGTTATTAATATATAGCAAAATAGCTTGCTAATTAATTTAGTTAAAAATTTTGTATTATCTTTGAAAGCAGTTTTGTATAATCTATTATGCATAAATATATATATGATATATTGTACAAATATTGTAATAAATAGATAGTTCAAAGAGGAAGTTTTTAAAGTTTTTTTTTTTTATTAAGATGATGTTTTGCTTTTATCTTTATTATAATTTGTATTAAGAATTCATAAGGGGTTTCTTTAACCAAAGGTTGAGTTTACAAATTGTTTACAAGAATGAGACTCAGACTATAGATATACTAAGACTACCTAGTTTAATCCAATTTATCTGCAATCTAAACCTACTAGAATGGTTAAATTTCACTTAAATTTTATTAGTTAAAGTATTGCTAATTTGATAATTAATTATTTTGTTAGTTGAAATGCTATATTTAATCTATTCAGATATTTAAATAAATGTTTTTTTTTGTCATTTTTATAAGTAGGCAAATATTGTGTTTATCTCTTATATGTATGTTATTGGTCTGCCAAATTACAAATACAGTTGTAAGTATATAGTGATCTAGAATAGTATATACAGATCAAGTAGATATATTGTGTAATTGTTTCCAATTGCCTAGTTTTGTACAGTATGGTTTTATATTTGGTTATATATATTATCTGATAGTTTTATTAAAAATTTAGTAGTAATATTGATTACAATTTAGTTAGAATCTGTATATTTTCAGATTATTTAAATAAGTAGTTAAGAAACATATTTTTGTAAAATTGTATAAATATTTATATTATTTAGAATATAGTTGTTAGAAGTTAAATATTGATAACTGAACAGTTTGTTATATAGTTCTTGTAGTTCAGTGTTTGTGATTTCTAGTTTGCTAAAATTAAAAATTTGTTGTATAGTATTGTTAATTGTAAAGCTTAAGTTTGGTATTTCAGGACAATTTAATCAGTATCATAATCCTTTATATGTATTACAAGAGATGTAATTATTATTAATAAATATTGTTGAATATAACAAATAAAGATAAGATAGTATTGATAATATATTGAGTATTATGTTAATTTTAAAGGCTTTGTCTTAACATAGTTTAAAGTTTGTATATAGTGATAATTTTTTATTATTGTATTAAGATAAAATTATGTTGCATTATAGTTAATTTATATAACTATTAGTATTGTAATAAAATTTACTAAAAACTATCAAGCTGTAGCAAATTTTAAAGTAATGAGTGTCGAGTGGAAGATCTTTTATTTAAAGGAAAATAAAATAAATAAAAATAACTAAAATAAGAAATAAATATTTAAAAATAGAATTTAATTTCAATGCCTTCTAGATACTATAAGAATTTTTATAATAGGTTAGTTGTAGAGAAATTTGACCTATTGTTCTTTTTGTATTAGCTAGGCTTAACAAATAGTTTACTTTTTACAAGGATTATCTGTGCTAGACTTAGAAGTATCCTAAAGCACTAAAAGAGGTAATTAGCAACAGATAATCAAGCTGTTTTAAGCTATATATGGTTTTTTAAATTCCAATAACATAAAGCTAGTACTTGCCAAAATACTATTTACAAATACAGCTATTACTTTATGTTATTACAAGAAAGAAAAATAAAATATTTAATAATATAAAGCTAGT
>CAJVQA010002697.1:0-21313 GCA_910591915.1 Cetraspora pellucida | reverse complement strand
AATGTCAGGTGGGGCCCGACTTGGTGTACCTAAGATTACAGATGCCCAAAACCCAACCGATCGGCAAGAGACAGTTATCGTAACAAAGATATAATTTCCAAAATTCGTTATCAGTAGGAATTGAAACTTAGACCTGCCACTTGAGGGTTGACAACCTATCCACTTCACTAGGTCGTCACACTCCACAATAATAGTATAACTAATACTAAATAATAATAATAATAAAATAATAATAATAACTAATAATAATGAAATAATAATAATAATTTGTTTTATAACAATATGTTTAAAGTTTTTGATAAAATTAATATTGAATAGTTAATAGATATTTGTAAATGTATTGGTATTCTCCAACCTAGTTTAAACTTTATTAAATTTCTTCATCAAAACTAAAGAGCTAAAGCAATTATAGCTTATGGCCTTACTGATCTAATTACATTATATTTATACATAAAGCAAAAAGAAACCTATTCTTTACTTTCTGAAAAATATATTATGATCCTATTATTAGCTACATTAATTCAAAATATAGTTTCAAACTTCTCAAAATTCATCACAATCTTCTTTAGATATAGTTCTTACAACTCTACAAACCTTTATAATAATACTACCTCTTGCTTTTATGAATGATACAGTTAGTACTGTAAATCTAAAAATGATCTTCAAAATAACTTAGATAATATTTCAGAACTCTATCAACTAAATAATATTCAAGTCAACTTATCTAAATTTGACTTAATTTATATTACATTTAATAAAAAAATATCATTCAATACCAATTCAGAATTAATAGCTATAATTTTTAACAATTAACCAATTACATCTTATTAATTAAATGAATTAATCAGATATCTAGAAATCTTTTTAGATAGAAAAGATTTAACTAAACCTATACTTTTAGTAAAACATTTCAATTAATTTACATTACTTAATATAAAAACTTCTTTCTATACAAATATTTTAATTTCTTAATATCTCCTTATTATCATTATTAGAATATCTACTTCAAACTGCTCTTCTTCTCAAATTAAGCTGAAACAATTATCAAGTCTTCTAACAAAATATATAAAATATATGCTTTATTTATCTGCAAATACAAATACTAATATACTAGCTAATCTACTACTGCTTAACATTCTAATACTCAACAAACTTATACTACAAGTTATCAGTAGTAATATAGAAAAATGTTTTAATACTAAAACAATTCTAAATCAAATTTTTATATATTGAATTAAGAAATAGCTTTCTAAAATATGGAAACCACTTTTAACTCAAAACACAATTATAAAAAACTGCAAAAAAACCTCTAATTTTACTATAATGTACCAGCTTGCTCACTTATATAAAAACAATATTTTACTTAACAATTCTTATCTTAACCAATTAACAATTTACAAACAAATTAATTAATTAAATAATATCTATAATTTTATTTCATTTCTAAACAGCTCAACAACTCTAAGTTTTAAAAACAATAAAATTTTTTTCTTGAACAAGTACTTATAGCTGACATCACAACCTATTCCTTTAAAAAAATATATATTTTAAAACTCATAAATTCTTTTAAGTTTTTATTTTAAATTGGTTCAAATACTTACAAACAAGATTTCTACCTTTTCTATTTTATACATATAACCCAATCTTTAGATCCAACAAATTAATTCATTTCTAAACATACTTAATCTTATTACACTCCAATTTAATAACTTTAAAAACACATAAATATTATATATCTTTTCTACAAATTGGCATATAAACAAAATAACAAATACATCGAATTTCTTAATACTTCTTCAAAAATATCAAATTATAAATTCAACAACTAACACAATCAATATTTTTTCAACATTTACAATATTCCAAATAAATTATAAACAAACTATCAATCTAAAATGCAAAACACAAAAAAGAAAACAATATTTTAAACTTAATATTAATAATCAAAAAATACAAGCACTTCAAAAACATTCATGCAGAGTTATATAAACCTGTTCTACAATTACTATCATCTCTTTTACTATTCTCTTCAAAAATTCTTCTAATTCAAAATGCAATATCAGATCCTATATATCAAAAGTAACTTATAAATCTATATCAAAAAATACTATTTCTAAATTCAAACAATTTACATTTCTATGTAGATGTCTCAATACTAAATTTACAAACAGATAACATATCTACTGGCATTACTTGGATTCTTAAAAATGATATTTAAATTAAATTTAATGCTTTTATACTCATAAACCAAACTTTATACATGCATACTAGTAGCACTTATTTCCTTATTTCTTATTTTACTTGCCAATTATTAAATTTACATTCATCTTGATAGCCTATTGACTATTTAAACTCTTACCAATTCTATACCCTATAACTATAACTTCCAAACTAAACAAAATAATTGGAATATTATATATATCTTAAATTTTTAATAAAATACAAAAATATAAATTATGTTATACACAAAGTTAAATCATACTCAAACAATATTTTACATGATATAGTTGACACTTTTACCAAACAGAATGCTAACAAAACCAAACTTAAACTTAACCTTGAGCACTTTTACTTATCTACTTTCTTTACTTGATACCAAATACTAATCACATATAAACTACATAAATTCTGCAAATACTTATTCTCAATCTAAACATTCAACAAACTTCTTCAACTAAAATTATTACAAAACCTTCCTACTATAAATATTCTACTATTAACTAAAATTATCAACTCTCGAAATTTCAAGTTCACACTATATTCTATCAAAAACAAAATACTTCTTAACAATCTACCAACAATGTTCAATTTAAATATCTATTATTCACTTCTTTATCTAATTCCAAACTACTCATATTGCAATTAATATAAAAATACTGAACACTTATTTCAATGCTCACTTCATCTCTACAACCTCAAAGACATTCTTATTAATAAGATTACCAATGCTTTAAATTCATCAAACCTTCTAGAAACTTTTCCAAATATAATATTACAAATTCTTTATTCACAAAACCTCTACTTTAACTCTAGTATATACAATACAATTCTTCTGCTTATATTGGAAATAATAACTCTTAACCAATATATGCAACTGCAACTAATTCTAAAAAAAACAACTAACAAATTTTTCATTTTTCTATCTAATTCTCTACTCAAATAGTTTAACTCTTTTATTTGGCAAATTCATAATATTAAACAATATAAATGAAAATTAGTACAAGAAATTTCTGCTTTTACTAAAGAAAAACAATATTCGCTTATAAATTTTTCAACTTTTAAACCACAATAATATTACTTTTATATTTAATACTAATATAGATCTCTTTATTTCTAAATTCTTGTCTCAAAATTTTACTATATATACTTGTTTTTATTAATTAAACTATCCTTAAAGGTTTCTTTTTTGCTCCTTTCTGTAGTTAATAATTAATAGAATTTATTTAACTAATAACAAAAATTAAAAGATTAATATTACACTAGATGTTATTAATATATAGCAACAATAGTGTAGTTTAGGAATAATACTTAGTTATATATTTATATCCAATTGATATATTCATGTATTTTCATTTTTCCTACTTGATATTATATAAATAAAAAAAAAATATTTTGTAATACTGAAACCCAATATAAAGTTGATATGCTTTTATTGTTAACATTAAACAAATATAATAATAAAACATATAAAATACTGCAAATCTAATTGTAAAAAAGATTTTGATCACATATGTATATAAAAGAATATAGTACATTAAAACTTTATTCTATTCAGTACTACAATTCTGAAATTTACTTTAAAACATTTATTGGCAGTTTATTAAACAAAAAAAATCTTGGTATATTTTTAAACAAAAATTAAAAAAATTTTTTAGCAAGAGCTGCAAATAAAAAGTCAGAAAAAAATAAGTAAATACTGTTACAAGTAATCTTAGCATATATAGAGATAAGGCAAATATGATGAATTGTTACTAGAGAAATGAATATGTCATATAATGTTCTTTAAAGAGTGTTAGAGGTGATTTTTAAGATTTGGCACAGTAAGGCACCTTTGAGTACATTACAAAAAGTAAATATAGTTTTAAAAAATAATTTTATTTTTTGAGGGTTTAAAGCTTTATTAATATGACTTTTATTTGTTTTTTTTCTTTGTATTGAACATATATTACAAGAGAGAAATTTCTTATTTATTTATAATTATTTTTTAAGTAAATTTTCAAAGGTTTCTTCTAGCTTTTTACACATTCTTTCATAGACTCTAAGCCATCTTTTTCCCTTTTTAATTAATTTTTTTATCTCTTTACTCTTATAGCCTTTATTGTTTATTTATTCAGCACTTCTTTCCCATATTCTAATTAAAGTTTTTTCTTCTATAACTATACAATTAATTGGAGACACATCCATACAGCTATATGCTTTACCTATCAAGGTAATATTATCTCGACAAGTGTCAAGCTATATTGGATAAGTATGCCTTGATGATATAATTTATAACATTTAATAGAGCTTGGCTTGTACTGCAAAGGGAATTGTTATTTATTGTTCAAGGCATGAGTATCATGATTCTTTATAGGATGTTTAGGGCATTTTGCAATAGTTCTCTAAGTCAGTTATATCTATAACAATACCTAACAGTTTAACACCTTGCAGTATTATGTTCTGTTTGATTGCAGGTTCTATATATATGTTTTGTATATGATTTTTTTTGTCTTAGTTGTTAATTTATAACATTTTGTTGCTAAACATTCTTTGTGTTTCAATACTAATAGATTTTTAATTTAAAAAATTCATTTTCTTTATTTTTATTATAAATTTTATAAATATTATCAACTTTATAAATATTATTATCATTATAAATTTTATTATTAAGAAATTTTTTGATTCTATTTTCTAGTAACTATAGGTATTACTTTTTTCTACTGATTAATAAATCATTTTAACCATATTACTATTTCATTATAATTGTTATTTTTAATAACAAGATAGGTTGCCTGTTATACAAGTTTTCGGATTTTTCTATACTTAAGTTTTTTGTATACTGCATAACATAAAATTGGACTAACTATTTTAGATATAGTAAAAGTATTTGATATTAATGTCAATTCTTTGAAATAATTTCTAATAAAATCCTGATTTGTAAAGTATAAAGATTCTATAATATAATTATTTTTTTTATTTATCACTAACTATTATAATAATATCATATAAATCTGAAATTCTGCAATTTTTAAATACATTATTACTTAAAAATAATAACAACAAATAATGTTTCAAAATATGTTAAACATATATGAACAAAATAAGAAATAGAATTAACTACTACTACAAAATATATATATTTGCTATTTTTAGATTATATATTTGTAATTTTTTATATTTTTTAAATCTTACTTTTACCTACTTTACTAATCATTAATTTTAGTATAACATTCTTGGCATTGTAAAAATCTTCAACAAATCTATCTGTTAAATTCAAGTCAAGGTTCTAAATATAGTAAAAATAAATATTATTTTAACTATGTTTTAATATCAATATTCGCAAACAGAATAATATCATAAGTTACTGAATAATTTGTTTAGTAACCTGTAATACCACTCTGTGCATATATTTATTTGCCTTTTTAGATGTTTTGTAATATTTAATTGTATTTGATTTGCAATAAAATAAAGACATTGTGCTATTTCTAAATGTTTTGTAAACAAAATATAAGAAGTAAGGTATTTGAATATTATTTTATCAAATTTTAAAAAGATATCATGTTATTCTTATGCAGAATAATATAATACAATATTCAAAAGTAATTTTACTATGCCTTATCTTTAAGTCTTTCTTCTATTGCATCAGCAAGATTATATAAGGTATTATTTGATAATAGAATATGCTTAATTATATTATTTATATTTTTAATATAAAAAGTAGTTTAAATTTCTGTTTAAATATTTTTAAAATAAATGCACAGGCTTATGCTTATCTACTAAGATAAAGAGCTTTTTCTAAATAGCTTTTAGTATTTATATATTTTTTAATTAGTTGTATTCATCTTTCATAGGACAGATTTTTATCTAAGCTGTTGTGACAATAAAAAAGTTATTATCAAAATCATCATACTGGTTCTAAAGTTTAGATTTAAGATTTTTTACTAGTTTTTGCTTATTTAAAAAATATAGTAAATTTGATGCATTGCTTCATATACTTGTCTAACTGCTATATTTGCAACAGAATTTGCATCTGTAACTAATACTAATAGTTTAGCTAAAGTTGCATTTTTTATATAATTAAAAATATATTTATAAAATTCTATTGTTTTATCTAAAATTAAAGCTTATGCAACAAGACAAACCTAGTATTGTTATTTACTACAAAGAAAAGTAAAAGTGGCATTTGATAGTAGTTGGTTTTGGCAGTATTATCATTTAAAACTATATCATGATATTCTAACTAAAAAGTAATTTGTACTGTTAACATTCAAAAAAGATAAGCAAGTCTATTTTTCAGTATTAAGATCAAACCAACTACCTATTCAGAATTATTTGTTTTTTTTTAAAAATTAATATTGCAAGTAAGTAGGATACATTTGTCTTTTTTTTAGTTCTAATCTTAAAGTTTTGTATATCATTTAAAAGATCATGCTTAAGAATAGGTTTACTTTGAAACTTGATCTTCAACAGTTTTTTTTAAGTACTAACAGATAGGTTTTTATATTTAGTAAAAAATTGAATTTCATTAAGGGCATCTTTAGTTATATTTTAATATGACAAATATAAGTTAAAGTATTAAGACTTAATTTATGATTGTATGTATTAATAATAGTTGTAATTGTTATGCATAAAGTATTTTTAGAATGATTAAAATTACCATGCCATTTATATTCTTAATGTTTCAATTTATGATTTCTATGTTTGTTAATATTTATTTGTTTGTTTGATTGATAGCAATCACCAAATTCACAAATATATATATAAAGCTTAATGCTACTATCCTGATGCCACTCTAACCTTTTTTTAATAATTCCAAACTCTTGATATTTTTTATAGATTTTCATAATAGTATTTTTATTTTTTTAGGATGCAAAAGTATATCTAATACAAAGATTTATAACTTTATTATATATATATTTATTTAAATAAAAATAGTTATCTCTTTCTATAAGAAGTCTAATATACCTAAAATTTTAGAATTAAAAACTTACATTGATTTTCAAATTTTTGAAGTGCATAGTTACTATATACAGATTCTTTCTAGTCAGTTTCAAAATTGCTTGTCATTTTTGAACTAATTTATAATTATCATTATTATTATTTTTTTAAACTTTTATTATGCTTTGTTTAGTAAGTATCTTTAATTGATAAAGAGTTTTTTAGTTTTATTATACTAGAGTTATGATTTAATGCTTGTTTTTTTCTTTTATATACTTTGAAGTTTTATGTTCATCTATATCATAGCTTATTAGAAAGTTACCAAACTTTGGTTAAAGATATCTAATAATAAACTTTGTTATTTTTTTATATTTTCTTTATTCTAGTTTGCATAAAATACTTAGCAAGAAATAAATTCAGATGAAAATTGTTATTTTTTTAGATTATGATTTATTCATACATTGTATTATATTATATTTGCATTATATTTACATTAGAATTAAAATTAAAGTGTAACTTTAAATAATATTAATATATAATTAAAATAACAGTATAATAAATTATTTAATTAGATAAATTAAAAGTTTGCATTATGTTGTACTCAAATTAGATATAAGAAAAGAACCAACTAATTTAAAGATCATTTGTATATTAAATTTGCTTTAAAATTGCTTTGCATATTACTGATTAATGTTTTTATATATTATATTCATATTTTAGTATTACTGATTTATAGATTTTAAGCACTATAGCATATTAGTAAAATTGAGCAAACAATTAGTTACATTTTAGTAGTTAAATTTTTCAAAGTTTGGAGTAATTTATATATATATTATAATGATTAGTTAGACTTTTACTATAAGGTTCAAAATATATATTACAATATTATCATATTTTTATAAAATAATATGCAGTGTGTAATTATAAATTTTGGTCTAAATTATGATTATTATAGGCTATTTGTTATTTTAATATATATATATAAATTTTTTTTTTTGAAATGCCAATGTAGAAACTTTATTAAGTAATAGAAAAATTACATTAAAGATTTCTAAACTACATTTGTGCTACATATTTTAAGATACTCAATGTGACATTAAATCTTCATTTCTATATAACACTATTAGTAATTATTTCAAATTAATTTTAAATATAAAAAGGTTAGAGAAAACCTAAAGTGATAGTCTTGGCATTTAGTAAATACAGTTAGTAAGTAAATAGCCTAAGAATAGCTAGTTTTTAATAGACATAGTAGGGTTAATAGTAAATGTATTTGCGGTATTAGATATTGATTAAGGGGTGGGAATTAAAGAGTAGATTTTTGAACATTTGGATTTGTTAGTTATATTGCGAGCTTTTTCCTATTGTTGTTGAAGAATATTATGTAATAGCTATATTTGTTAATAAAACTAATTAAAAGAAGTATTGGATAAAGTTGTGAGAAAAGGTAATATTGTTTTGTGAAGAAATATTTTAACATTGTCATATAAAGATATAAGATAGAGGCTTTGAATAAGATTCAAAAAGTAAAAATATAGTAATATATTAAGATAGTAAAATAATATAGTATAAATAGTATTTGTAATTTCAGCAGAAATATTTAATTGTTAGATAGTATTTGTAATTAAGCTATGAAAAATTTGTTGAAGATTAAATTTTTGTTTAGAGCAACTTAATAGATGAGGTATATCTTTGGTTAATTGACAATGAACACAATTTGAAGTAGTATATAATAAGAGATAGTATATATTAAGATTTTGCATAGTTGGTAAGTTATTATTAATTATTTTTAGTTGAAATAAATAGAATTTTTAATCATTATTAAGTGAATTAATAATATTAAGGTTGGTAGACTATTTAATAGAAAGTGGATTTTGAAAATATTTAAGTTGTGACCAAGTAAGAAGTGATTGAATAATTGTAGTATTTTGGAGAAAGGAGTAAATTTTAGTAGAGATTATATAATCATGCCATATAAAATAGAGAAGAAGTATTGTTTTAAAGTTGAATATAATTTGGTATTTATTAGTATCTTGTTTGGCTAGAAGATCAGCTTGATTGTGAAAAGAGTTATTAGAATGAGATTTGATTTTATAAAAAGAAATATTAAGAGACTTTGTTTTAATAAGATGGTGAATGATGAATAGGATATCCCAGTTTTTTATATAAAAGAATTTATGTAATAATAGAAATAGTTAAATATTTTTAAGTGCAAAAAGATTGTCTAGATATATATTATTTTGTAAATTTATTGGTAAAATAAGAAGAAGATATATTATTGCTTCAAGTTTTGCTTAGGTAGAGTCAAAATATGAAGAAATAGAACAGTTAAATTTAATTTGGATATTGTATTCAGAAATCTATCCAACTTCAATTTTAGGATGTAATGTTTAACTATTAATAATTAAGGCATCTGTATAGAAATGAGTATTGTTTGAAAAATTTTTTGCTAATAAAAATAATTCGATGAGTTAGTTTTGGTAGTTGGAAAATGATATGTATTTTTGTATTATTTGTATTTCCATTTCAGGAATGTATATAATTAGAGTTTGAGTTGGTATAAGTGGTAAAGAAGTTTGTTGTAGTATATTGATAAGTATATGAATTTCATGATTATTAATATAAAAAGAGTAAATATTATCTTTTTTGATGACTTAATATTTGAAATATTAATAAAAGTTTGAGGTAATAGTATAAGTGAATTAGCAAAGATTAAAGATATAGAGCCATAAGCAGTATTGTTGATTGAGAAGAAATTAGATGAATTCTTTATAAAAAGAATTTGGAAATTGTTAAGAAGAATAAACCATTAATTTAATAATAATATGTAAAAGAGTGTAATTGTATCAAGAGAATTAATAAAGCTATTAATATTAGATAGGTTAAGATATAGTTATATTTGGTAAATAGTATTATTTTGAATAAGATTACAAAGTTTGATAAATTAGGAAGGAGTAGGTTAATGTATGGATTTCTTAGTTCATATATATATATTATTCTAAGATAAAAGATATAAGTTGTTAGCAGTTGTGATTTGTTTAATGAATAGTATTTTATTATTACAGAGACTATTTGTTAAAGAGAAAGAGATATTAAATGAAATAATATCATAAATTGTTTTTGTAGTTATAGGGATGTTATTTGGTAATAAATTTAATAAGTTATTAAGTAAATAACAAATATTAGAATTTATATAAAAGTAAGAGTTAAAAAATAAAAGAAAAATTTTTAGTTTTAGTAAGAATTTTGAGAATGTATTTGGCAAAAAATGTGGTTACCATATTTTAGTAAGCCAGTTTTTAATCCTGGTTTCACCAATATGTTTAAGAAGTAAAGTAGAATAGAAAATATATTCAATTGTTAATATTGCAACTTTTTGAGTTAAGTGTTGAAATGTTGAAAGTTTAAAAAACAATGAGTTTGTAAGAAGAATATTAGATGTATTTTTTGCTAAATGAAGCATTTTTTTGTTATAATTGAAAGTAGTCATAAGAGTTTTTGTTGTTGTGTTTTGGATATTAATAAGATTTGTAGAAGATATTCTAAGAATAGATGTAGTATTATATTAAAGAATATAGAAATTTGTTTGGATGTAAGTTTTTTATATTTAATTAAAGAAAGTTTTAATTTTGTTTTGAAGCATTTCAAAAGTTGGTTTAGTAGAACTATTTCTATCAAAATAAATACCAAGGTAACATATAATTTCATGTAGTTTATGTAAAGGTATTATTTAGTTATTGTAATAAAAAGTCAGTATAAGAATATTTAGTTTGTTTTTGTTTTGAGAAATATATAAAAGATCAGATTTAGTTGGATTAATTTTGATATTGTTAAGATTGTATAGTTGTTGTATATTATTCAGAATATTTTGAAGAGTTTCAGAATTTTCACTGTGCCAAACAGTGTTATTCATAAAAACCATAGGAGGTATTGTTATTAAAGAAGGTGATATATTGAAAATAATTTTAAGTAGTAAAGAGGAGGTAATTTTAAGTAAATAATTATTATATTTATTATAAATATAAGTCAGAATTGGATCATAATAAATTTTTCAAAGAAGAGGAAAGTATGTTTTATCTTTTTCAATATCTGATTTGATATAAACAGGTAATGTAAAACCATGTACAGTAATCATTCTTACTTGTCAGTTTGTATATAGTTTAGTAATAAGTTGGATTCCTTTTAAAGGAATACTAATTCTTTTGCAAGTGTTCTGTAATCGAGGTATATTAATTTTATCAAAGGTTTTGAACATGTCTTAAAATATTATCTAAGCTTCTTTGTTAAAATGTTTGTAGTGTTCAATAATATTGTTAAGAATTTGAATATAAATATGTATTGAAGAGTTTTTAGTAGCAGCAAAGTTAAAATTAGAAAGAAGTTTATTAGAGTTAATAATATAATCTAGTCTTTGTATAAAGATTTTAGTAAAGCATTTTTCATTGGTTCTATAATTGAGATTGAGTGAACTTGATTAAGTGTAAAGTCCTATAAGGATTTTTTTGGAATAAGAAAAATATTAGATGTTTTTCAGTCAGATAAGATTTTTTGAAGTTGAAGACATTTGTTAATAAATAATTTGAGAGAAATTTGGCCAGTAGGGCCTACATATTTAATATGTTCATAGTTTGTTTTGAGGGAACCTGCAGCTTTTTAAAGAGAAAAATTCTGAATAGTACTTTGTTATTTATCATCAAAGATATTGTTAAATAAGTTTTAGTAATATATTTTAAGCTCAGAATGAGGTTGGTATAGTTGGTAGTAATCAGATTTGTTGGAGAGGTTTTTTATTAATGTATTCAGTAAAGTGAGTGAAAATAGCTTGTTTAATATGATTTTCTTCTGTTAATAAAGAATTATTTATTAGAAGTCTGTCAATATGTATACAATTATATTTTTCAAAAATATTTTTAAAGAATTTTTTACATTGTCATTGGAAAATTGATTGCAATCTCTGATTTTTTGTTGAATTTCTTTTTGGATTTGTTGTTGGTAGAAGGTATTGAGTGCTAATTTAATTTGATTAAATTCTTGTTTGATTGAAGAGTGTAAGTTGTTAGGGGTTTGTGGTTCATCAATAAGATTTTTAGGATATTTGGTTTTGTATTTAATAAGATTGTAAAAGTTAAATGATTGTAGATGGTTTTTTAAATATTGTATTTGTTTATATCTGTAAAAGAATGCATGCCATTTGGAAGGTTTGTTATTTTTAATTTTCTGAATTGTTTTAATATTTTTGTAAGAAATAGTTTTTAAAACATCTTTAGTAAGTGTTTTAAGTATTTTATTCCAGATTATATTGAGTTTATTTTGATTTAAGATGTTGGATATTTAGTTTTGAATTGGTGAAGACTTTGTAATATTTGATTTAAGTAGTTTTTAATATTTTTCTTTGAGCAGAATTTTTAAAAAAAGATTTTCTTTTATGTTGTTTAAAGGGTTTTGTTTTGTTAATAGTTATGGAATTTTCCAGAATAATAATTTTATGATCTAATTCAGATGAGATATGCTCAAGAATATTAGTATATTCAATTTGAGATATGTTTAAGTTGTTCATATTTGATCAATTCTGCTATTAGAAGTTAAGTGAGAAAATGTAAAGTTTAATGTTATGGGAAGAAAAATTGATATATATCTTTAAATTAATGACTGATTAAGTATTTGAGAATTTGAAATTTTGAAATAGAAATGTTTTTAAAGGGTTTCTATCTTGGTGAGGATTTGGAACACTGTTAAAATCACCAAGTATTATAAGTTAATAGTTAGAATTATTACAGAGTAGAATAATTTGTTCTTAAATTTTGGCACATAGTTGTTTTTTCTCTGAAGTAGAAAGATATATTTAAAGAATGTGGATAGAGTTGTGTTTAAATGTAGATCTAGGCCAATTATATAACTATTATAATTGTATATTCTAGCAATATATTTAGAGATTCTTTTATGTATAAAAATTCTGACATTAGCTTAGTAAGAATTTTCATATGAACTTCAGAAGCTGTTATAATTTTGAAGATTTTGGTTAAAGAATTTTCCTTCTTTAGAACTAAGATGAGTTTCGAATAGTCCAAAGATATTAAAGTTATGTTAGTTAATAAGATCAATAAGTGAGCTCTTTTTTGAATATTGAAGTAAACCATTAATATTTAGAGAACCAATTTTTATAGGAATTGAAATCATAGATGTGAGAGATGTTTGGAAAAGAGGATATTATTAGTTAAAATAGTATCAAATAAATATGATATAGGAGAAATGAGATTTGTGATATTAAGATTATTAGTATTAAAGAAATCAGATTCTGTTAATAAATTAGAGACTGAAAATTGTCAATATAATTGATAGATAGGTTATAGTATTGATAATAAATTGATTTAAAGAGAAATATATAATTTGATATTATACTATTGTTTAAGTTTTTATAAACATGTGTTTCAGTAAGTATAGTATTGATAAAGATTTTAAATACTTTATTAAATAGATTATTTTTTAAATGTTAAAGAAAATTTAGAAGTGTTTGATTAAATGATAGAGTTAAAAGATTATTATAAATTAAAAAGATATTGCAACAAGAAGGATCCTTGAAGTTAGAGGAGGAGTTGGAATTCAAAGATAAATAATAAGTTTCTGCAAGGTTGCTCACTGTTTAAGCTCAGCTCATATACTGTGAAGATACTGTAGTTTTCCCTGTATGTTGGGCCTGACCATTATAATCTCAGTCTTTTACATAATTATTTTTTTTAAATAATATAAGTAATAAATATTAGCCAATAAAATTTTACAATAATTATATAATTTTCAAAGCTATTATATAATATTATGTTACAAATAAACTTTTCTTTAAAAATTGGCTATAAAATATTTAATCTAATAGTACCAGTTTATTTAATATATTAAATTAGTTATATTATAAGAAGTAATAATAAAAGAATAAAATTTTAGAACTACAAGAAAATATTTACATTTTTATATAATTTTTATATAAAATAATTTAAATTTTAATATAACAAATAGTTTATTAATAAATTTTTTTTAATAATACTATTTTATTATTTATATATTTGGTATTCTACTAATTTATTAGTTGTTTGGCTAACTATTTAACTTATTAATTATTAATTGTCTTATTAATATCACTTTACAGAATATTTTAAAACCAAGTCTCTTAAAACTATTTTATTATCATCTGAATATTTCTTACTCTATGAGCCACATTCTGAATTTGAAATCTATTACCAAAATCTTACTCAAGAAATATCTAAATAAGAATAACAAAACATAATTTTTGATTTACTCAATTAAAAAGTAGCAGAACCTCTTGAAACTTACTACAAACATATAAAATTTGTCAGCTCTAAAGTACAAAATATTTTTAGACTCTTCTTAAATAAATATTTTCAACTTCAAAAAGTCCCTCAAACTAAAAATCTTCTAACATCTTTCTAATCTCTAAAAAATCAAATTGGAATTAAATACTAAACCAAGTTTGACCAATTTCTATAATAGAACTCTTTAAAAAGCCTTTATCAAAATATTTACAAATCAACTAAATAATATTATTTCAACTCACAATTTTTTATCAAATTTAAAGTTTGTAGTTTCTAAAAACTTATCTAAGAAATTGGGCCCTATAGCTTAATGATAAAGCTACCAATTTCTTATAGACAAGGTCAATGGTTCAAGTTAGCCTAAAGTCAAAAATCTTAGAATTTTAATTTGTAACATATAAGAAGCTAAATTAAATGTGAAGCTTTATAAAAAGTTCCAATATAAAATACAAAGATGAATTAGAAATTTCCAGAAAAAGACTAACTCTGCAGAGTAAAGGCACTATATATGACAGTAGCATTATAGAAGGTTTAGCTAAAAATAGTATTGCACATATAAGTCTTCAGAAGACAGATCAGTACTAATATTTCTGTATCCAACTTATAAAGAACTTAATTGAAAGGATAATACCATATAACTAAACTGAAGTGATGAGTAATGCAGTGCATGAAAAGAAAATCTGTAACAAAGAATTAGTCTAACCAAAATTAGAACATCTTAGATAAGTATTTCTAAAAGTAACATCAAAGAGTATTATTTAGACAGTTATATAATATAACTTAGATGATGGGCACTATACCTATATGTAATTAGTCAAGGTTTCAGACTTTCTTGCAACACTAAGCTGGTAGTACATCAGTATGTAATCAGTGATATACCTGTAGTAAAGCCTGCAAGAAGCACATGTGATTAAGTTGTAGACTAAACCAACTATAGAAATATATCTAAAAAAGGATACATGGTAAACTGCTGATTGATAATCCAGATCTCAATAAATTCAGCTATGTTACCAGGATACTAGGAAGTAAATTAGGTTGTATATATCAAATTGGTAGCAAAAAAAGCAAAAAACTGTTAAAGTTAACTAATTTGGGAGAAAAATAGATTATTACAAATAGTAGACAGAAGTGGTGCTAGGTAAGAAAAGTAGAGGAATTAGAAGTATAACAAGGTAATCTACAGCCTTTCTGGTAGTTTATTAATGATGATTAAAAAATATAATAAAGCCTACAAAACAAAGTATATAGGAAAATATAAGACTACAATAAAAAATCTAAAAAAAAAAAACTCTTTCTGCAAATTCATTATACAAAAATTAACAAAAAAATTGTCCATCTAAAACCCTTATAGCTTTTTATTTTACTAAGACAATTGGTCATGGTGTCTTAAGTAAACTTGTTCAGATCAGTTATTTACATATACTTTAAAAATATTATAAATATAGCTCTCAAACTCACAGAGAAAACTGTACTGACAGCCTTTGGCCTTCAATTTTAAAAAATTAACTCTTTCGCAGTTTCTATTTTAATAACTTGTCTTATACCCTTAATTAAAGTTGTAGTGCATACTTGTCTTGTCATAACAAGCTCTAAAAGAAGCATTTTGACTTAATATTGACCAAACTACAGCTAAATTCATTTTTTATTCTTTTGTTAAACTCTTTTTCTACCTTTTGTCCTTACCCTATCTTCTTTTTCTCTTACACAGTTTTCGTGTAACCATATTATCATTTTCTAATATATAATTTATTAATTTACACCAGAATTTTGTAACCCATCTATTAATAGAAATTCATTGAACACAATCAGTTATTTTTATATTTGGTTCTTATTAATTGTACACAGCAACTTGTATTGCAAACTCTATTTGTACCAGTACCTGAGCCATTTTTGTAATCCCAACCATCCTAGTTACACATCAGTGTAACTTTTGTGATATCTCAATTATATAACCCTTGTTCCCATTTCTTATCCTTGTAAAATTAACTATCCAACTACAAGAAATCTCTCTAAGTTTTTAATATAATACTTATTTAACTTATAACAAATCTAAAAATGCCTACATTAAACAGCTAAGAGCCTGATATTGCAAATCTCAATTTCTTCTATCAAAACTTTTCTAACAGTTTTGAAATTGCCCTTTATGAAAAAGAAAATGGCAATAATGCTCGTCCTATTACTTCTAAAATCAAAACAACCACTTGTTTAATCAAAAATCTTCTCAGAAATAACAAAATTATTTATTTTTTTCAAGCTCCTACTTCTACCTTTGTGATTACTTGTCTTTGTGGCAAATATCATACTAAATTTATCTCAACTACTAATACTAATCATATCCAAGCCACCAAATTTACTACAGTTCATGTTAACAATAATGCAAAAAAGAATCTTAACAAACCAGCTTAACAACTCCTAATCAATCTCTCCTCTTCAACTGACAATATTTCTCTATCTCCTACACCTGATGAACCTTATCATACTTGTCCCAAATGCTCTTTTCCAATTGGTTATACCAAGAGAAATGACTGTCATTATCCTAATGAAAAATATGTTACTAAAAATAATGAAGTTTATCATCTTATCTGCATGACTACTTCATCTCACCATGAAGCTAACTCATCTCAAACTAAGAAAAATCTTACTCAAACCTTTCAAAACATTCTATATGAATCTTTTCAAACTATCAATTCTTTTACTATCTTTCCTCAACAAACCTCAACTTCTTCTGATCTTATTAATTTCTTTTTTACTATAACTACCAATACTAACCTTATTTCTAATCAACCTTTTATTACTAACATTCCTGACAATGCTAACTTAAATCTTAATAATTCTAATAATACTAACCCACCTGATAGTACTTCTAACAAACCTCCTCTTCAAACCTATTCTAGTATTACCAAACCTAAATCTAATCTTACTTATAACTGGCTTGCAAATTTTTCAATTACTAAAGAAATGCAACCTAATAAAAAATTACAAACTACTTTTTCTCTCCAACTCTTTATCTTTCTTAAAAAATTTCTTTATGATTTTTATCTTGATAAAGAAATTAAGCCTGTCACCTTCACTCAACCTGCACTTAAGGCCTTATTTTATTACATTATCTGTATTATAGTTAGGCAACAGCTGGAATTCTTAACTAACCTCATTTATAGTAGCAATCCTAATATTGACAAAAGTGCTACTATTTTTTTTGATCTTTTTGAATCTACTCTCAAAAATCTACTTCTCAAATTTACAATTGTCCTCTTTACAAAACTTAACTATCTTGAAATCTTAGACTTACTAGTTACAACTCCTCCATATATTGCTCATAATCATCTCCAACTTTGCCTCAACCTTACATAACTTCATTTCTTCTTATCCAATAACTACCAATCAATTGATTACTAAAAATTTGCTGAAGATTTACAACTTAGACCTAAAAGATTCAAAATTGAATCTTTTACTCAAACTACTGATCTTAATCAAAAATATCTTATCATTTAGTTAGATGCTAGATTCAATATCAAGCTCTTCTTCAATGTTTCTAACACTATTTCTTGAAAGATTCTGTATTCCCTTTCTTAAAAACTCACTTGACCACTTCAATTTTTGGTTTGAAACTTACTTACCTCTCTACAGTCAACAATTTTCTTCTAGTATTGACAAAGAAAAAGTCCATACATCTCTTAGAATCTAATTCCAACAACACTTCATTCTACAACTTTTCAAACATCTTCCTGAATCTTATATTTTCAAAAAACCTAATTTACTTCATAAACAATGTGAAGAAGCATCACATGTTGCTAACTTATACTGTTTTACCTGTAACAACAAATCATGTTTATACCTTGATAATAAAAAATTCCATGATAGTACCAAACTCTTTAATGACATATTAAGCAAATCTCACTTAACATTCCCTCCTCAAGATAATGAAACATGAATCTATCCAACCTTCAACACTGCACTCTTCCATAAAAACAAAGAACATGCTGCCTCACTTAACCAACCCATCTCTACCAAAGCCCTTGACAAATTACCAGACTAGGCTAAAGATTTTGTCTATAAACAAAACAAAGTCAAAACAAATCCCAAACATCATAACTATTATTTTTACTATTACCTTTCTTTATATTACCAAACTGCTGCAGAAAACCACAATATACAGTCTTTTTTCAAGAAAGAGACAATTAATTTACTAACCAAAAACATTATTGATATCAAATTTCTTGTCCAAATTATTACCTACTTTGATGTTGTCAAAAATTAAAATCAACATACTTATAAATTATTAAATATTTCAATAATACTGCCTATCTAGTAGCTGAGAAATTTTTAGCAAAAAAATTCAACCTAGACTTCCAACCTGTTTCCATTCTTAACTCTTTTTTTTACAATCTTTTTTTTAAGTTCCTTGTCTTCTACAACACATATTGAAGAAGCTATCACCTTATTAAAAGATACAACTATTGTAGTTAATAAGGAGAATAATATAAGTAGACAGATGGACAAGGCTATTTATGTAGAAGGCCATATTAATGATGGTTAGACCCAATGCACAGGGCAGACTATAGTATCTTGCACAGCTGTGAGAGCTGAGCATATAGTGATCGACCTTATAGAAGACAATTTTGAAAGATCATTTACAACATCTATAATCCTCTATGATCTTCACACATGTTTTACCAAATTTCTTTTTTATTACAACTTAACACTTTTCCTTCATAGTCAAACTATTCAGACCTTAATCCAACATATTGACAAATATAATAACAACAAAACTGTATCTAGTATCACATTCTTTGTTAATTTATCTTATAATGAAACTCACATATACCTTTCTAATAACACTCTTCTGTCAGATCATATTATTATTGCTCCACATCTTCTTCCACTATTCTATAAACTTCCTCTTTGATCCAACCCTCTTAGCTTTACTTCTATTTTATTCGATCCTCTCTATAATGATCATTACTCAACTCCTATTGATTATAACTCTACTTTACACTCTCCTAACTCAAGTTCTCATCATCTTAATCTAACTATTGCTACACACAATGTTAGAGGCTTTAATGATCTAACAAAAAGAAAAGCTTGTCAAGATTACTGTCTAAATAATAACATATTTATTGCCAGTATTACTGAAACAAAAATCTCTGATAAAACTAATATTTTTTTTTGTAACAACAATTTTTTTACCTACTACTAGTCCAACTCTTCTACTTCTGTAAAAGGAACTGCCATCATGATTCATAATTACCTTAAACCTCATATTCACAATATTTATACTCATCTAGAAAAAGCTACTGCACTTGACATTTTCTTTCGAAGCAATATTAAATTTCATATTATCTCAGTATATCTCTTATCTACTATATAGCTATCCACAACCAAACTCAAAACACAGTAATCAACTGGATTCAACAAGCTTCTCAACTCCACCTTTACCCTATTATCCTTGATGATTTCAATACACATAATCATACTTACAACTTCTCTTCTAAATATAAACTTATCAACTTTCTTAATTACTCCAATATGTATGATATTGGAGCTCATTTTAACAACAAACATTTTACTTGGTCTAATAACACCAGCAGTAGTCGCATTGACTACATTTGGACTGACCAATTTAATATACAATTCCTTCTTTCTTATAGTCTTGACAACAGCCAAACTTCTACCTTAAGTGACTATTTAATTCTTAGCTCTACTTGGACATTTCTATATGCCTACAGTAAACTCTTACGGAAGCATACTGAAATCAGTTGTCGTATATTCAATTATAAAACAATGACTACAGAAGACTGGAACTCCTTTGCTAATACTTTAATTCAATAACTTTCTCAACACAAAACTTTCATTAATAGCACTACAGATGAAAGTATTGAAACTACTTGGCACAAAATTCAATGCTCTATAATCTATGCAGCTACTTATACAATTCCTAACAAAATCTCTTGCAAACAAAGCTACAACCACCAGTATTCACTCCATAGTACCCTACTACATCTCTCTCTTAAAAAACTTAAACATATTATTAAATTTATTAAAAAACTAATCCAAACTTCTAATATCTCAAATATCAATCAAAACATTATCCAAATTAATAAACAGTCACAATATAACCTTCAATTACTTATTTCCATTCACTCCTCCTGTATTTAACTATGGCTTCAACATGCTTATTTCATTTGGAAACAACTTTACCATGCTCACTATCTTGAAAACTCTCTTCTACTCTGACAACAAATCAATAAAGTCACTGACAAAAGATGTGTTACTCTAACTACACATCCTACTCAGGCTATTAACAGCATTCTCAATCGCTACCATCAACCTGTTTATCTCTCAAACATAAAACTACCAAACCAACTTATTACTGAACCATCACTTATTAAACAACATGTCCAATCTCATTTCCATAATTGGACTGCACTCAGACCTATTAATGAAACTCTTTTTAATAACTTCTGGCAACAACAATACCTTCTACTCCCTCACATCAATCCAAACTGGTATCATTCTCTTAACTCTTCTATTACCAATGAAGAACTTCTTCAAACTCTCTCACAACTACCTAATAACAAAGCCTGTGGTTCTATTGGCATTAGTTATGAAATGCTTAAACACATTAGTCTCCAATGTATTTTGGCTATTACTAACTTTTTTAATCGATGTCTTCTTGATAACAGAATTCTTAAACAATGGAAACATAGTAGAATTTATCCTATTCCTAAACGCAACACCTTTGATGATAACCTCAATCTCACATGACCTATCAGCCTAATTGAACATATTCGCAAACTTTACACTAAAATTCTTACAAACTGACTTAGTTCTGTATTTTCCTCAAACCCTATTCT
>CAJVQA010002696.1:0-21314 GCA_910591915.1 Cetraspora pellucida | reverse complement strand
TTTGCTAAATTAATCCTAATTATATTTGATAAACTGATAAACTAAATATAGCTAAATTAATTATAGTAATTAGTATGCAATTAAGAAAGACTTAGAAAAATAATGAAAAAGAAAAATTATGAAGAAATTATAGTATTGTTACATAACTTTACTTTTTTCATTAATTATTCTACTTTTCATTCTTTGATTGCATCATTGTAGTTATAAACTGTTAGCAAGTTGATTTGATCAAAATTATTAAAATCAGATTTCTTGTTAGTTAGCTACTGTTTTTTATAATTGGTGTAAGTAATATCAAATATTCAGTAATATGTATTAATTAACTAGAAACAGATATTACTTGTATCAATATTTATAGAGTTATAAATAGATATTTCATTAAAAATAAAAGAAACTAGTGTGCAAATTAGAACTTGCTTATAAACACAAGTGGTCATATATTTAGTATCTAACAACATTGTTGTCTCTAGTTTTCTTTTTTTATAGATATTAAAATAATCATCCAGATTATAAATATATAGATAAAATAGGATGTAGTGACCTAGTGAAGTAGTCAGATTGTCAACCTTCCAAGTGGTAGGTTAGATGTTCAAATCCCATCAACAGTAAAAATTTGAATAATCACCTATGTAATATTCATATTATGGCAACTGTTACTAATAATTGGGTTAGGATACCTGTAATGGTGGTTACACCAGCATGACTGGCAGGTCATAGAGCATCTTTGTAAATATGGCATTACATAGAGGAATGCAAACTGACAAATTGGGCAGTGCAAACACTAAATAAGTTCTTGTGGCCATGTAAATCTGTTAAAATTGTATAACAAGAAGTCCATTTGGAAAGACCTAAGTAGAGAGATAGCTGGATCTTTAATGGCCCTACTGTAAAGGCTAGCCTAGGGAAATGCATACCAAGGTTGTAGTACCCAGTTATAGTAGCCAAATGAGCAAGAACCTCTGAGTTGGAAGGCTCGAAGATACCACCAACTAGGCCATCAGAATGAACCAAAGAAAAAGGATATCGGGCTAACCCAATATACTAATAGACTGGTTGTAGTCCTACATGGGCTATCTGAATTGGGAGTTTGGTAAAAAGGCTAAACAAAAAGCAGAGGTATACTAAAGTACTGGGGTTATGCTGTGAAGTAGATGCTAGGGTCTAAGTAAACTCTACAAGGGCATAGCAGTTTAATGGTTAGCTCTGACTACAAATGTTGGTTCTGCCATAGCAATATCTAGGTTAGCTGTAAAAATGGGTACAGAAGGCTCTGAGGGGTTTATCTTGAAGATAAATTAGTCCTAAGGTTGAGGATGATGATCTGGTACATCTGAGATGACCAGTGATATTAATACAGGTTACAGGTTCAGAAGGTTTAAAGTGGAACACCCAAGCAGAAGTGTTAGGTATGGCAATTGGTAGGGAACCTTCGGGCAGACTCCTTAAATAGGTAATATAGAAAAGTTACATGTGTAGCCAATTGTACACTCTTCTGTAGTGATTCATTGAACTATAATATCGATAAGTAATTAATAAAAGTCAAATGACTAAAGAGGTCATCTTAATATTAAAAAAAAAATAAATATATAGATAATTATTCTAATTTAAGTTGTTTAATTATTTGTTAATAATTTTTATATTTTGGTTATTTTATTTTAGGATTTTATAATTTTTATCTATATAATATATCATTACTCATAAGATCATATATAATGTTGAATCAAACAACAACAATAATAATGCATTAGTTTAAGGTTAGAATTAGTATTAAATTGCAGTTAAACATAGTTTTATTAAAGTATTGTTACTTTAAAATTTGCAAGAAGTTAGGTTTAGGTCACAGATATAGAGTTCCAATCCATTATCTATTTATCTGTTTATCCATCAGATATCTGGATATCAAATGAATAATTGGATAAAATGGATTAACAGATAGATAACCGAATTATCCAATAAATTATTTAGATTAATGCAAGGAGTAAGTATTAATGCAAGGAGTGCATATTGATTTAGTAGTTGATCTAATGGTTGATGTAATGAGTGTTATATGATATAACAGTTGATCTAACAGTTGTTCTAACAGCTGATCTAACAGCTAATATGATAGGTGTTATATGATATAACAGTTAATATAATGGTTAATATAACAGTTGATCTAACGGTTGATCTAATGATTTATGTAATGAATAGAATAAAGAAAGCTGAAAGAATTTTCAGATTTATTAGCATATTCAATTTCTCAGATTACTGTTTCATTAAATGCAGGTGAGTCTTTGAACTTATCATCATCTGTTTAATATGTCCTACTATTACTTCAATTATTTAATGAGTATGACTTCATAGTTAGACATTCTTCTGATTAGCTAATATAAGTTAATGCCCAAGTAACTTATTTATACAGTTTAAAGCACTTTTTAAGAATGTAATGTTTTACTAACAAAAAATCATTGTAAAAGCCATCGAAAGAATGTCTATATTTATTGCAAAAATAATCAGTAACTTAAGAACTTTACTTAGAGACAAATATTTTTACTATTTACTGTTATATTAATTATATGTAAGCTCTAAATATTGGAAACAGTCAACAAAAAAAAAGATTGAAATGTACATTTAAGATCTAAACCTATTTATATCATTTAACATACTATTACAACAAAAAGCTTATACTAATGTTCTTATTTTACATATTCTAAATATTATACATAGAGTTAAAACATTAGTAATTTCAGATTAAGTAATAGGTTGATAATATGTATATGGAGGAATATTATTGTTTTATTAAATATATAGGCAAAGGCTATGTTGTACAGTATCTCTAATAAAAGTCCTAATAATAAAATAGAATTGAATTATAATTTTTCAAAAAATAATAAATAAAGAATATAGTTTTTCTAATAATTTATTCACATATTAACTCTTTAATAGGTTCAGGTTTTTAATAATAAATAATATATTTATTCAGTTATTTATTCACTTTACATATATCTATCTGTTTTCTAATTTTATGTAATAAATTATTTGTATATAATTATTGGCTTTTAAGTTTTTTAAGCAAAGTTTTCTTTCATTTTTCTATATATAAAATGATAAATAGTTTAAAAATTACAGAATTATGTAATTTGATTGGTTAATTATCACAGGCATTCACAGATAAGTTGACAAAATTAACCAATTATATGAATGTCTTCTTATAAGGTACGACTAGTGATGTTAGTGTAATTGGTAAACAGTGAAATAATAAAATGCTAAAATGGTATTATTACTAATGCTGGCCTAGCTCCAATAATTCTGACCTGATAAAATTACTTCACTATTTTATCTGGTAAAACTGGCATCTCTAGTAACAACCTATGCAACCATGTAAGTAATTAAACTTTTCTTTTTTAATAAATTAGACTTTTTATTTTAATAATTAATTTTAGATTGATCAGCTTTTAATATTATCGATCTCTTTTTTTTTTTTACAATAAGGATAAAAGAACCTGAAACATCAATCTACCAAAGAGAAAGTTTTAGAATTACAATGAATCTCACATGTAGAGAACACTGACAAGTGTACTTTGAAGTGGCTGCATTTAGTTAACAGATTTCATAAGACTATTAATTTCAAAAAAGGAATTGAAAAAATAGAGACAACAATAGAATTAGAAGACTTTTTTTCAAATTCCTTATCTAGTTGAAGTGCTTGAACAGAAATGACTATAAGGCAGAGAGTATACACAACTGCTACACTTCTATAGCTCATTACCTGAAAGAGAATAATGAAATCAAGCCATGTAAGTTATGGGATTCATAATATTTTGATAAAGCATTAAGGACTCTTAATAGTAAAATGAAAAATCTTCAAAGTATGGGTTTGGGTGAAATGGATCAAGCGTTTCTACTAACTGCTAGAAAGATTATTTAAATCCTTGATCATAAGAAAATACAGGTGGATACTAATGAAGGATTGGTGTGACGAATTTTCTTTTGGCTATTAAAGGACAAGAATGAGTATAATATTCAACATTTCTACATATGTAATACACTAAGGTCTTTGTTTTGCTGCTTTTTTCTAATCATATTCAAGTTTTCATAATATCAGTGATCATTTTGATCATTAATTCTGAATAAAATTCCATTTTGTTTGTTGTTTCTTTTCTTATACATTTTCTTCTTACTGAAAATATTCTTCAAACTCTCTCATATGTAACAAACGATTGCAGTAACAACTATTTAGTATATAAAATAAAATGTATTTATTCGAAAGCCAAGCTAACTTCTGTTTTTCTTTATTAAAGAATCTCTTAAATAATTCCAAATATATGATTAGTCACATTATACTTTACATACAATAAATTCTATATATATTATGTAAAAATTCCCAATCACACTACTGCAGCAGGTAGATGTATACATTAACAGATATTATTTTTTGCAGGTTTTCCTATTAAAATAAGTCTGATTTGTCATATAATTTTAATAATAACCTGTAGTAATACAGTAATAATGAGTTTTCATTGTATTGTACCTATGGGACAAGTAAGAAAATTTAATTAATTATGTTATATATAAATTGTAGAGACTGCCCATATTAATATTCTGATTTAAATTACTATCTCTGGTAATTTTAACATTTAATCTTTGCATATTTAGACTTAAATATTAATATACTGTATGAACATATCTGCTTTACGATTAATAAATAGGAAAATAATAATAAACATTATTCACTGCCTTACTATGAACATAGAACAGAAGTGATTTATTATTTTATTATAATTTGGTTTTTTATTAATTATTATCCAAAGCTTTTATGTTGTCTTTTCTAAAATGCAATTATACAAAAATGAAGTATGCATATAGGTTGTAAAACATAATTATGAAGATATTTATTATTCCTGCTGTTCTAAGAAATATATAGTATTTAATATGTTATATGTAATATTTTTAAGACCATAAAAGCAGTAAAATACTATTAATTATCTAGTGGCATATATAAAGTAGTTTGTGATTCTCTTAGTCTAAATAGAAATTACATATTATAATTGTTAAAATAAATATATATATGCATATCATTCATCAGTTTTGGATATTTTTTTTTGTCTTCAGTATTACTTTTTTTAAAATATTAGAAAAACAATCTAGTAATTCTAATTTAATTAAGTTTTCAAATAAAGGAAAACATTCAAATAATTCTAATTCAATTAAATCATTAAATAAAAAAATAAAAGCTTTAAATGGTGATAAAAAATGTACCAAGATCAGTTGGATCTGGGATCACTTCAAGAAAGCTAAAATTTAAGATGAAAATGGAGAAGAAATTCTAGTAATTGTTTGCCAAGAGAAAAAATAATGATAATACTGATTGTAATACATCATATATCTATACTTGCGAGTCAACAAGAAATGCAATTGTTCATCTTCGAAATGCACATGAAATAACCAAACATGAAAAAAATAAAGTTTGTAATTAAATATATTACTGAATTAGATAATATTTACATTTATGATATTACTAATTAGCTAATACTTAATATTTTTTTAATTAATATTAATAAAATAATAAGCAAGATGTATCAAATATTAAAAAACATTCTAAGGCCCAGCAAACTCAATTAAGACAGTTACTTACAATATGGATTATAAAAGATTCCAGCCCATTTACATTGTAACCAATAAAGCATTTTGTAAATTTATTAATGATTTAGACCTTGTTTTTATAATGCCATGTGAAGAGACTGTTAAAAATTTAATTTATATTGCCTATGATTATAGTTTGCCAATTCTCAAAGAAAAGTTAATTAATGAAGCAATTTCAGTATCATTATATATAGATCTATGGATGGCTCGTAGCCATCAGAGTTATCTCAGTGTTACTTGTTCTTTTATTAATAATGATTTTAAGCTATATGAATTTGTTCTTACAATTAAATATGTCTGATATTCCCATACAGCTGATCATATAAGTAAAATATTAGGAAGTATCATGGATGAATAGAAAATTCAGAATAAGATATTTATTATTACTACAAATAATAGTCATAATGTAAAAAGTGTTATATTGAATATAAATAAAGTTAATTGGCTAAATTGTACATTGCACACATTACAACTTGTAATCACAAAGGGATTAATTCTAGTAAAAGTATTGGTCAAAAGAGTTAAACAGTTAATTAATTTTTTTATATGACCTAAGCAAAGTGAACAACTTGAAGAAGTTCAAAAGAAATTTCCTGAAATTCAAAATATAAATAATTCTGAAAATGAAAATAATAATAATGATAATAATTTTGAGGTAAGATATATAATATACATTTATTTATTTATATAATAATAATAATAATTTTAACATATTCTAATTTATTAGAGTGTTCAAAAAGTTTCTAAATACTTGCATGCAATAGCCAATTGCCCAACATGATGGAATTCTTCTTACCTTACCTGGAATCGGCTTCTTAAATTAAGAAACTATATTAGCCTTCTTATAAACTTACTTTCAACCAAACCTAACTCTGAAACCAAAAAGATCTCAAATATTTAAAGAAAATTTTGCTGTTTGATGAGGAGTAGGATATAATAAGTAATTTAGTAGAAATTCTTAAGCTGTTTGTCAAGGCTACTAATTACTTAGATAGAAGTAATTATTGCACCTATTCAATAATAGTTTCTATTTTAATCAAGCTTAAGAAAAATTGTCAGTTATCAATCTCTAATAACAATAATCTAGCAGACATTAACAATGATGATAATGATTTTCAAGACTTATTTGATGATAATGATGCTACAACTAATGAAGAAAAAGAGAATGAACAGGCTTATACACCAATTAGTATAGATATTGATGAAATAAAAAATAATTTGTATAATGCAATGAACCATTATTGGTCTAATTTAACATCACCAAGTTTACTTTTACCTAGTCTTTTAGATCCCAGGTGCAAAAATCTATCTTTTGTCTTATTTGCTGAATGGTTCGCTACTGAAAATTTACTTAGTGATGAGTATGAAAAAATGAAAAATAATATAGACAAAGAAATAAAAAATGTTAGAACAGAGGTTAAATCAACTTCTGTAAAAAAAAAAACTAAAAGTAGCATTCTTTCTAGTTTTAAAAAACATACACTAGTTACAATTGAGGAGATTTCTAATTATCTAAAGCTTGAAGAAATTGATGTTGAGTGTAATCCTTTCATGTGGTAGCATGAGCAGCATAACAAATTTTCAGTTTTAAGCAGACTCACAAAACAGTATTTAGCTGTTTTTGCATCTTCAATAGCTAGTGAAAGGCTTTTCTCGAATGCAGGAAATTTAATAACTGCAAAGAGAACTCGTATAAGTCCTTTGCTATTTAAAAGATTAATATTTTTTAAAAAAAATGAAAAATACTTGGATAGTATTTATCTATCTTAAACATATATAGAAATAGATCGATTTAATAGAAATTATATACTGTATTATATATACATACATATATTACTGTTACACATAAGATTTATTATAAATTTAGAGTTTTATAAATTTTTGGCACAGTTATTAATTAGTATTAGACTTTTCAAGAAATCTATGACTTTAATTTCTTCCTAGATTTAAAGATTTATAATATGAATATAGCTTTAATTGTGATTTAGCATTAGATGATTTATAGATAAGTATATTACATATATATTATTCTTTTCTATTAAGGTTATAATTTTTAGATAATTTTTTTTTAATTGCTAAATGATTTATCTTAAATTTGGTATATTTAGTAGTTATTCAGGTAGTGCATTGTATTCTTATATTGAATCTGAAATTAAAAACTCATGATAAATTTTCATTATTAAAAGTCTTTATATTTATTCATTGCATTATATTTCAAATAAATCTATGCAGATCAAGTTCTTATTCGAGAGCCCCCTAACTAATATATATTTATATTCTTTTACTTATAGAAGTTATACTCTATAAGCATAGTAAAAAAATGAATAGGGACTCAACAAAATTATATATATTAGATAATTTTGAATATGAATATATAAAGTGTTAAGCTATTATTATACTTAGAGATAGATATCTGTATCTTTAATTACTAGATTAGTAGTAGTTTATGTGCTTCAACTTTTAATTGATGTGTTGAATAAATGGCTGAAGTAGTGAGTAAATATGTAATAATAATGGTAATAATAATAATATCTGATATATTTAAATGATCAATTACCAATTGTCTAATAACAGAAAGCAAATATAACTCAGCAGATTTAGTTTACTATAATAACAATTTAAAGTAAAAGCTGAGAATATAATACCAGATAACAGGCCACCAGTTGGATAGTCATCTTGTAGAGAAATTCACATTAAAAATTTAAAAATTAAATATAGGCTTGGTAGTCTTCTAGTTTTAAAAAGCATCTTAGTTAACATTATAGCTGAATTTTTGTTTAAACTGTAAATCTTAGACCTATTTTGAGAATAATGAATATTAACTTCTCTTAAATAGGATGTAGAAAATCAATGTTGGCAACATTGTTCTTTAAATTTATTGAAGAATTTCTGAAAATATTGTAACAGACAATATTGACATTAGTACTACTGGATTAAAGGCAATATTACTATTATATCTCAGAACCCTGTATAATTTAATGATACTATAAGGTAACTAGAAGTCTTGATACTACATATTTATTATCCATTTGTAGTGAACTCTATAATCAATTATTTGTTATATTTAATATAATAACATTGATACTTTTGTAATTAGCATTGTATAATACAAAATTTTATACATGGACAAATATAGTAATAAATCTATATAATTTTTATTATATATTAGCAATTAATAATCTAAAATTTGAAATCTAATTAGAGTATATTTGGTCCAACTTCCATTAGCAGTTATTTCTTAGCAATATTATGTATGTCATTTAATATTATAGATAAATGTTTTAAGTATGAATGTTTCTGTAATTAATTATCATTTAAATAAAAGCTTCTGACAGATATGTTATAATTTTTGGTAGTTGGTAAGGCTCTTGGTAATCTGTGAATCTTAGACACTGTAATATCAAAATAGTTAATTAGAAGAATTTTAATCCTATTATAGGTCTATCTAGTTCTTCATGGACATACTGCAGCAGTTAGCACAAATTCTATGTCTATATATAAATGTTTGATTAACTTACTAGTCTTTATTTGTTCAACAGGGCTCTGTAAATAAAGCAAAAATGATTAAGTATTACTCTATTCTTTTAAACTACTATTTTATTATTTTTTACTAGTACTAATATCTTGAATGCAAGTAAAATTGAGTTTCATTAGCATGAACAGATAGACTGATCGATTATGTATTTAATTAGTTATTTTTAGCATCTATATTAAGAGTGCTGAGGTAACTACACCTTACTATATAAGTACTGTGATGAACTGAACTTTTTTTTAAATTCACTTTAACTAAAAATCTAAGGCTTGAAGTTTTGTTATTTTGCAAAATTAAAGTAGGGTTTTTTTTAAAAATTATAATTTTTATAGATTATGAATTAGACTCAATGCATTTTCATCTCTTTTGTAGATGAAAATTAGTTGAACTATTTGAGTTGTTAGCATGTAAAAAAAAACAAATTTGAGTAGTATTTTGAATTTCTAACCCTAGGATTTTGTTAAATATTATGTTGTGCTAAAACAATTATACTAATTTTACTTATATAATGATACAGACATTACGAGAGGCATCTTATTTTCTGCTAAAAGTAGTAATTCAAACAGCAATATAAGTTTAGAATTATTACTTGAGTCACAAATATAGTTTGTGTAAATTTTATATTTGGGTGCGTAAGAGTGAAAACCTGAAAGTAAATATCTAAGTTTTTACTATAGCTGATAATATGAATGTTTAATATATGTTATTGTATTATTGAAATTACCAGAGCACCAATCACACTATCAATGCTAATATGTAATATCATAATTCTTTAGAGGCTAAATTTGTCACTATGAAAACTTAAATATTCACTTCAATGTTTGAAACCTAATTTTGCAGATCAAATTAGGTGAAACTAGTTTCAGAGAGTTTTAGACTTATAGGATGAAACTAAAATTCCTCTGGGCAAAACATTTCAAATTTGGAAAATAGTTTCGTCCAAAATACTGATTCACTTCTAAATTTTCACTCACATACTTATTTCTTGCTTAGGCTATGTTAATTTTTTGTTTTCATAACCCAGTCAGATCTTGAAATTTTTATAAAATTTTACAAAAAATGCCAGGTGGCTAGAGCTGTTTTAAAATTTTAATGTTATGAGAATCAAGAAATTAACTCAATGTAGCCTTATTTATACTCCATATTTAAATATAACTAATATATAAATTTTATTTAAAAGGAATTGATATTTATTATTATTTTATTTGTAATTATAATGATAATTGTTATAAGAATTATTATTATTTTTATTAGAATTATTATTATTCTTGTAAGAATTATTCTAATTCTAATTATTATTAAATTTGTTCTTTAGAATGTTTTCTATTTACATAAAAACATGTATTGTTACAACTGAATAGGATAACAATATACAACATATATATAGTTTATTCCATTTATAGTTTGGAATCAGACATTATGACACTTTTCGATGAATGCATGTTGACAAAATTCAATAAATCGAAAAAAAGGGAAAAGCTGGTCAGAGTTACCACAATCGATATATAAATAATCAAAAACAAGATGCTTCAACATCCTTTCCTACTTTGACACATTAGTCTTCAGCAAAAAATTTCTCTCAACCTCTCTTGTCACACAATGTAGTCTCCTGATTCTGCAATTTTCCTATTTAATAGCTGGTCTGCTTCGAGCAAACAGGAAACTACTGGCTGATGCTGCTTCTCACTTATTCTACTTCTCACTTATTCTACTGTTATGATGATATTTGGCACCTAGGAGCATATCATCATTTCAGTTTGATTTATTTAGTAAATTTACTTAACTAAAATTACTCATAATATCATAATGTATTCTGCGGACTTCATGTCCTTTAATTGAATTTATTTTTAGCACCTTTGGTTAGCAGGCATTCATCCAACTATATAACCAGTCATGCTAATGCTTTTCATACTAGTTAAAAGTAAAAAGAAGAAACTTGAACCAATGCTAGCTAGAAATGAATATACTAACTTTCTGTTCTTAACATATTTACTATTAAGAAACTGGCTTTGCCAGAGATTTTGCATATACTTCGCCAAAGATTATTCATATACCATTTAATAAATTGCTAAAAAATTTATCATCAAACCTTTAAATGTTATCTAATATATTAAAAGAAATTCACTTTAAATTTTTAATCATAAATAAATTTACTTGACTACTAAATCTACTTATTGTCAATCACCTGAGTTAAAACAGCCTATTAAAGAACAGATTAAGTAAATAATAATACTGCAAACTTGAAGTTAGTGCTTGTTTGATACAAATGTTAAAGTTAATCTGCCTAAAATTACTAAATAAAAAAGTATGAAATTTAGATAAAAAAAAATTTTTCAAAGAATTAATTATCTCGATCAGAATTACATGAACTGCCATCACATTTAAAAAAAACAAATACCTTAACTTTCACAACTCATATCTCAATGGATTTTGAGGCTATCTTGATAGTTTAATATTCAAAAGAAAGCTTAGTTCTAAACTTTTTTTTGACTATTATACCATTAAGATAACCTTAAAATTCATCAAAATATGAGCTGTGAAAGTTAAGGTATTCATTTTTTTTTAAAATGTCAATGCCTTATTTCTATTGATGGCAGTCTATATGATTTTGGTACTATTCAATTCATCTCAATGAGATGAATCGAATGGTACCAAATTCATGTTATTTTGATCAGATGATTTAGTTAATCCATTTGGATATTCAAATCAAAAAAACAAATATCTGAATAAAATTTATCAGATAAATGGATGTTGGATTGATCTGAATTAAAACTTTACACAAAACTATATAAAATAATCTATATACATTTTATTTTTAAGAATAACTAAGTCAATAAATTAAATTAGCTAAAAATTTTTATATTGAATATACTTATATATAAATATGTATTTATAATTAGCATTGTATATTTTATTCAATACTTTAATATATTAAGTCTTTTTAATAAATTTATATAAATAACTCAACAGATTTTTGGAATTTAACTTTATTCAAAACCTTAATAGATTCTTAGAATTTAACTTTTATTCAAAACTTTAATTATTTTTAAAATTGATTCTTAAGTAAAACTTCTGATTTATATTTATTTAAAATTGATCTATATACAATCATAGATTAAACAAAAACTTACTAATAAACTATCAGAATGCTAATAGTTAATAAAAGATTCTCAATTTTGATATGAAAGCATTCTGATATATGTAACTGATATCATTCTGATTTGGTATTTATTTTTTATAAAAATTTAGTTAATTTAGAAACATATTGGTAAATTTCTAAATTAATATCATAACTTATCAATAGACTTTTTAAAAATTTAATACTCCTTCTAATTTTTTATATTTTGTATAATCAAATAAATTCTATAAACTTATTGGTTTAATTTATAATATATACTGAATGCTGATATAGATTTTCTTTTGTTTATTTTATTTTTGTAGTTTTATTAATTGTTACTTAAAATTTTTTAAAGCAATAGATAACTAAATATATTTACTATTCTATAGCATTATTTTTATTATATATTTATACATATATTTATATATATATTTATATTACTTTGCTAAAAGCAATAACTGATAATCTAAAAAACTCTTTCTTACAGATCACAAAACACTAAGTAAAAAATAATCGACAAAAATAAGTTACATTCTAACTAGTATACTAACTAAATAAATATAGATTCTAGCTTTTTTCTAACCCTTGGGTCATATTAGATATATATAACAAGCAGCACAATTATAATATAAGACAAAATTAAAAAAAAAGAACAAAACTCTTAACACTACCATAGATAAAGAAATGAACACAGGCCAGTTGCCCCACATCCCAGTTCTTCTTTGAGACTATACTGCAACTATAAATAAAGAAACAAACTGCAAACACTAGCAATACTTTATTTCAGAAAAATAAAGGCAATAACTAACAAGACTCTACATACTCAGACACACCTTCAAAAAAAAAACACACACTTCTTCCTAGGCTACAAAATAATAAAAAAAGTAGGCAACCCAGCTTATCTCTGACAAATTCCACCATAACATTATCAAATACAAACAACAACAACAACAAACTCACTCAAACCGGTTCTGACAACATCTTAACAGGAATTACAGGCACTGACAACAGCCATATTACTATCTCTCACAATGATTAACAAATATTACCATAAGTGGCAGCAGCAAAGCAGAGCAAATGTTCCTGACAGAGCCTATACCAAACAGTTTAGACTTTACAAATACACAACAAAACAAACCTAAGACCAAAGAACAAACAAACCCTGACAACCTAAATATGAAAATTTAATCTGTTGCTACAATAACTAGCAATTCTGATGAACAAAAGCCCCCTACTTACAGCCAAATAACACAAAGAAATATTATTATACAAAACATGACATAAGACAACATGAAAATAGACTATATCCAAGAATAGGTAAACAGCATATGCAACAACTTGCAAAAAAAAATCTCACAGCCTTTTAACAAAGAACTATAGAACTATGACAAAATCATTGCCACTCTAAAAACAAAAAAAGTAATTTACGACTTTATAGAACACAAACTACTTACCAAACCCACTAACTTCCCACTTCATCCAGCTATTGAAGCCAAATTCAAACATCAAAATTCAGCATTTTTTCTTACTTTCATAAGAGATAAATGCTTGATACCTCAGCACCAGACTGGCTACGAAGACTTATTCAAGACAGTAATGAACAACTACAAGAAAGCTCACAAAATTACAATAACAACCAGAGCAATTAGCAATATCATACACATGAAACTTAAACAAAAAATCATGATTGACTATCTAACCAATACTAACTTTACAACAAATATGCCTAGAACTCTCTGTTTCTTAATCAGATACTATAAAAACTTTAATAGAGATAAAACTCCAATTGACTTTCAAGACATACAAGATGCAATACAGTTTGCCTTCTTTGCACAACTGGATCCACTTTCTGCAAACCCAAAAGAAATTCCTAGTAAAATTTTATAGATACTTCCTTTCAGCCTTCCTATAAAACAAAGATCACAAACAAAAGCAATAGTAACTGCACTACACAAAATATATAACTTCAAGCAACTACTACAAGAATACTTTATTACACTTGATTCAACTCCAAAAATATATAGGACCTAGACCCTGCAGTAAGACACCTCTTCCCAATTACCAAATAAAGCTAGCTAAATAACTTAGCATTCTATAAAAAAAGATTACAAGACTTCTACATCTGCAAAACCATACTCTTAAACTTCTTTAATCTACTACTCTTCAAACAATTACTTTCACTAGCATATCAAGTTCTTAGCAGTAAATACAAACTCTATTTCCCATTAGACCTACAAGATCTAGACACAGATATCACATATGTTATAAAACTTCTTAGAGAAGAATTTACTTTCAAAAACCTTCCAAATGACTACATTAAAGCCAAGTCATCTCTTCCAAAAGATATCAACAAAATTAAAACACCTGATGTATTTACTTTTCTAATAACAGACAACCAACAAACAAAATGATGTATAGATCAGATTACACCAATTTACAAGTTCTCTCTCTTTTTACCACCTAGCATAATGCTAGCAAACCTCACAGACAAACTCACCCTACCCGAAGATTCACAGAAAATTGAAGACTTCAATATCACAACTTTCATAACAACGATACAGCCAGAGCACTAAGAAAAACATACTACTTTTATCACATTCTAGACATCTGAATTGACATACCTGAAAACATCAAACAACCAGATATACAAAACACAGACCAAGATGAAAACAAAAACCCACCTAAAACCACATTCTAAAACTTACCAACAGAAATCAAAAACTACCTAACCATAAAAAAATAGACTTTACTCAAACACCTATTCCAATTACACAACAAACAAAGGCAAAGAACATATTAAAACTATTACAACAATATTTCACTATCAACAACATTCCAGACAATCTTCTAGCACTATCACCTCTTTCAGAACCAAACTGGGAGATCTTCTCACCTAAGATTCAACCATGACTGCACACCCTAGCAGTTCAAATACATTAACACCAACTTTCATCTTCTTAATAAATTAGCTTATCACCAATTCTATTAATATTAATGACTTAACAATATATACTCACAATATGCAAGAAATCAACAACAACCTTAAACTACAACTTTGGCTTGAATATTACTATAAACAAAACTTTCATATTATTTGTATGCAAGAAACAAAAATCACAGAATCTACTTTTACAAAACTCCAAGTAGCAAACTCATATTACAGATTATACATATCGAACTGTAATGCAGACACAAAAAAAATAAGAGAAAGCAGCCTCAGAACAGCAATTGCACTACATCCTTAACTTCAACCCTATATACATAACATCACAACATGCCCAGGCACTGCAATTATGATAGATTTGTTCTTTCCACAGTGCAATAAAACTAAAATTATATTAGTTTATTTACCAACATCCAACCAGCAACTTTCAATCAGCACCCAAAACACAGTAATAACATGGATACAACAGGCTTAAACAAGATTCTATTATATTATTATTGCTGAAAACTTTAATGACAATTTACTATCAAATACAAGCAAGAAAAAAACCTTCTTGCTTTATTATCTTACTACTCATACACTTATAAGCACTCTTAAGGAGTAGATCGCAGATTATAGGTATAGATTTCATATGACTTTACAGCAAAGATCAATTATAATGAAATCCCAATATGTTATTTTAATCTCATAAATAATATAGTGCTATATTCAAAAAAAAATAAACATTTAATCTTCAAATTCAATAAAACATGACCAATAAAAACAATGATTTAAATAAAATTTTCTTTTACCATGTAAGTTACTGACTCTACTTAATAGAGAATGTGCATTCAAGTCAAATCTTTAAGGTACTTAAAATAATTTTGATCCCCAATCATCAAAAAAACCCAATTTTTTTTATTTATTTTCAACCAAGTATGTGAGCTCACTGAAATTATTCAGTATTATAAAAAAAAAAGTAGAATTATTTTTTTTTTGTCATATTGAAAGTGATTTCCTTATGTCAAAATTTTACAGATCTATATTAGTAAGAGTAATAGAAAATAGATTTGTTGGCATCTCAAAGAAATACTTGCTAAGATTATATCTCATGTTCAGTTGAGTATTATATATGAATGCTGTCAGAGGACACTATACTTTGATTTTTAACTTTACTTATTGTACTCAACCCCAAAAATCTAATTAGCTGCATATAATTAACATGATTAATGGACATTATTTATATGACATATTATGGTATTAACATTAAGAGTTCTATTGATTGCATATTAATGACTAGAGAATATATCATTAAAACGAATAAAATATTAGTTGTACACATCTCTTTACATATAGCACTAAGTATTAATAAGTAATGATTATTTGGATTATCCTCCTATCTCCCAATATCTGGGAGGTATGATTCAATCTAGGTTGGCTTTTTTGAAAAGTACTCAGAGTTAACTGTATGCAGCGCTATACAGTAATTCCATTTCATAAGTCACTGATCAGGTTGTCTGAGATTGAGTCCAGTTATTTATAAAAAAGATCATTACCTGATTTTTTTTGGTAGTCTTATATATAATCAAAAATTCATAGTCTTGAATAAAATACTTATCATAACTAATTTCAAATATAAGTAACCTCTTTTTGAATGTCAATATCTAATAATTTTCAGAATTATATAGTGGTTTTAGAAAATTAGTATATCTTTTAATACTGGTACTAAAAATTTCTGTTCCACAACACATGCTAGAACCAAAAGATTTTCGATCAAGCTAAGTTATATACAAATATCACTTTATTTTTTTGTTAATTACATATGTGGTCTTCTGTTAACTATATTTTATACTTTAAACACTTCAACTGATCAGGCAATCCATAAATATACCTTGAGAATATAGACTAGTATTCGATAGCATATATTTGAAAGATAAATTTATCAAGTTTTGTGAAATTCACTGTTTCAAAAATGTTGAAAGGATTAACTAGTATTTGTGGAATGTGTAAAGTTTTTTTTTCTTTTTTTTAATTTTTGAGCATAGTTTGAAATAGTCAATATAATTTTGTGTAAGAACATCTTAGTTGTATTTTATAATACTGTATATTATAGAATTAAATAAAAACTTATTTTATGTATTATTATAATTTTAAAATAATCTTCAGAACATTGATTTTAAATATTACAAATCTTAGAATGTAGTTATTAACGATTATGTTGAGTTTATATTGCTAAGTGTAGCCCATTGGGTCAAATACTTTGTAACATTTTATGTGCCCATAAACAAAACGACTTTTTTTTTTATTTTAATAGAATAGAAAATAAAATTAGTAAGATGGATTAAAATAATGCTTTTGTGAAATTGCCATGTTAAATCAGTTTCTAAATATATTGCATTAAATTCATGCAAATGAATGATTTGAAAGATAACTACATTAAAATTAGGTCTTGAAATGATTTTTTTTTATTTTCTAATCCAAATTCATTAATTGGAATGTTTGATCTATTTATTTATAAATTCATATATTATTTATATGCACTATTCTAGTATACTAGTAGTAATGAACAAATGCCACTTTTGTTCATATTTTAAACTCAATTCCATTTAGTTAACAATAACCAACTTGAAACATTTCAATAGAATCTTCTATTTCAGTAGTTTTTTGATAATAAATGAAAGCTTTACATTCATCATTCTCAACCTACTTGATCTGTTTCAACAGAAAATAAGACTTAGATATGATATTTGATATTTAAATAATAAAATGCAAATGTAAATACATTCAAAGTTCACCATTTGAGAAAGAGCCATCAGCATTGAATAACTCAAGTACAATTAATGTTCCTTCGTGATAAAATTCTCTAAAATATTTACCAATCCAGTTATGAATTGCAGATACTTAAGAGATGTCATTATTATCAATTTCTTCAGATTGTACAAACTCTTTAAGTTCTATATACATTTCTTGAGCTGTTATCTTGTCTTTAGAATTCATATTCCCATTTAAAAAAAAATGCTTTAGCAAATTAACAACTTTTGTTTTGATTTTTTTTCCTATATTTTTTTCCAAATTTTGAATTTCCTAGAAATGCCCATCCTAGAGGCATTTTAAATTTATCCTCGATGTTTCTAGACAAGAGTCATGTTAGTTAAATGTGAAATAATCTTGATAAATAAGCAAAGGTTCTACAAACCTATCCTTAAAATTACCCATCTCTGCTGATTTCTGATAATAAACAAATGCATTTTGTTCATTTTTTTCAATTTCAATTCTATTGGCATTTTTCATTTCAGCAGATTTCTGAGAATGAATAAATGCCTTTTGTTTATCCATTTTAATACCAATTCCATTAGCATTTTCCATCTCAGCAGACTTTTGAAAATGAATGAATGCCTTCTATTTATCTTTTCTAACTCTATTTTCTGAAAAGTCATATGCTAACAAGTAAATTTTTTTTTGCCCTCAATAAAAAATTCAAGTTTTTGTTAGAATAGCTGATTATTACTATCAATGTTCATACCAGGACTTCCTTAATGATTATCCTTATTACTAAGATCAGTAGTGCCTGTTTTACCAAAATCACTCAGTAGCTTTTTAATAGTAACATTGGAAGAACTGATTCTTACCTTCAACATTCGTCCTAGAGCCTTCTTAAGAATTGCCTTTATTATTAAAATTGGTAACTCCTGCTTTATAAGTAATGCCATTCAATAGCATCTTGTAATTGGTTTGTAAAATTACAACAATAAACTTACCTTCTATCTCTGTTACTTTATCATCAGCAAAGGTTAAAATTTATTACAGTAATCAAGTTCTACCATTTTTTAACAGTCTGTTTACATGTTTACATATCTTGAATTATGGAAATTGGTATGACCCAATCAGATGTTGGTGTCATATATGCCGAAACTATCAGTTTTAGGTGAATAATAGGTGCATTAGATAATTTGATGATTTCAGCTGAAGAGAAATTTTCCTATGAGCCCACATGTAATAATCCTCTAGCATGAATCAATTCAGCCAAAGGTCCTTCCATTGGCCATTCCCAACAGTAAAATTTGGATATTTCAGGTATTGTTTTAATTTTTGGTTTTTTGTTACTTGAATTCTTAACTTTTTTTTTTTTTCTTGGCCTCATGTCTTCAATCTCAGATTCACTATTTTTATCATCATGATCTATTGTAATTTGTGCCAATGATGTTCCAGTTAGCCCTTGTGCTGCCTTTACTATATCTTTGCCTTTGGCTACATCAAATCCAATTCAAACATATTACTTAATACTATGGCCAATCTTATGTGATATTAAAGCACCATAATTAGGGTTGTTAATGGCATGCTCCAGTCAATAATCAAACATATAACCCACTTCTGAAGTACTGTGAAGTGGGTTATATGTTTGATTACACCATTAACAACTCTAATTATGATGTTAATACATGATTAGTATTTAAAAAAATAAACCCATTAAAAAAAAAAAAAAAGATTAATCTCACATTTGCATGATAAGAATCAATAGTTGTTTAAGCTTCTCCTGACTCCAAAAACAGCCATCAATTAACCTTAATGAAATACCAAGCATGCCAATAAGCGATAATAGCCATTAACTCCAAATTATAGTAATGTGCACCATGGTCTGAAATTATTATTATCTACTTTGGTTTTTGTTTCATCGAATCAAATACTGCTTTAAATGAAGAAGCAGTGAACCAAGCATCTTGCTTAGTGTCAGTAGACCAATGATCAAACACCTAAACATTTAGCATATCTTGATTTTCTATTTTTTTAAAAAGCAAAATTGTATGCAAAGTCTAGCCTCTTTTACTAAAAAAATCTTTCTTGGTTGTATGAGCAGACTTTAGAAGAATTTTCATCTTATAGTTAGCTACCATTAGAGTGTCATCAGAATCCAACTGAGCTAAAGTTGCTTTGAATTGTGTATTAAGATAAACTTTTCATGCTTGATAACCTAAGTAATGTTTTAATTGCTCTTTTATTTCATATAATTGCATTATACATTCATCAGTTACATATTTTTCTAATTTATCAAAAAGTTTATAGAATTGGTTATACAGAGAACATCTCGAAACATGTAATCTTGAACATTATCTAAAAGCATATGGAAGGCAATGGTCGATACAAGAATCATGTAAAATTGTTCCATCTTGTGATATTATTAACTCCTGCTCAAACTCTATCTTAAAATGGCATTGCAATTTCTCAATTCACAAAAGTATTTCATTCTAATAAAAATAAAAATAAGAACTCATTCTAATTATAAACATTTCTAATTAAAAAAAAAAGGTTTTAACTAGAAAAAAAAATCTATTGCAGCTAAAAAAAATATTCTAACTATATTTAAATGAAAATCTTTTTTTTAAAGAAAGAAAAAGTTCAAATAAAAAAAAAAAACACTTAAAAAAAAAAACACTTTAAAAAAAAAACTTTTTTTAAAAAAAAAACACTTATTTATTTTTTTTTAAAAAAATATCCATCTGTTTTTTTTTTTAAAAAAACCCTTCACTTATTAAAGGTTCTGAAAGTAAATACAAAGGCCAAGTAATGAAAGACTTGTTAGGAATGCTATAAATTTGATTTTAAAAATTAATTAGGTTAACAAAAAATCTAATGAAAAAAAAGTTTTCAAATTAAAAAAAAAGTTGTCATTCTATCCAAAAAATTATTGTGTTCAAATAAAATAAAAATCATATTAATTCCATTTTATCAACAAATATATTTTGTACAATTCTAACTAAACTTTCAAATGATCCAAAGCCATATTCATTACAAATTCCACAAAGACTATCTAAATCATCCTGATATTGCAGTTGTGTGGCATTTGCAAGCCATCCCATAAAAGAAGTTTTTTTCATTCTGTTTGGAAATGTTTGTTGAAATTTTTTCCAAAGAGTAATCTTGTTATTATGCAAGTAAAGAACAGATAGGTTTGTTTTTTTGTCTATTTTGTAAGAACTCATTGTCATATTACTTTTATCTAAAAAAAATGATTCAAACTGTTTTTCTTTAAGGGTAGGGGGCACGTAGATCATTTTTATATAGTTATGTATGGTATATTAAAATTTTCATCTAAAATTGATATATGTTACTAATAAAACTTT
>CAJVQA010002695.1:0-21318 GCA_910591915.1 Cetraspora pellucida | reverse complement strand
CGGCCGCAAGTCCCTATGTCCAATTTACTGAATAAAACCCTAGGCCCAAAAGAGGCTAGTTGAATATCAAAAAAAAATTAAAGAATATAATAAAGATTGTAAAGATTTGTATAATTATATAGAAAAATAGTGACAATAGATATTATTTGGCAAAAGAATCTGCTTACTCATTAAGATAGTTATTTAAATAAATTTGCACTTTGTGAAAAATGATTTGTAGTTTGTATAATTTAATAATGTTTAAAAAAATATGCCATATTGGTTATAAATTGAATTTAAATAACTTATTAGAATGACTTAGGTTAAGTTAAAAATTGTTGAATTTAGAAATTACTAATTGAGAGTTAGTAAAAATATTAATAACTAAGTTTTGAGAAATTGTTAAGATTATAGCAATAATTGAAGAAAGTTCTGCTTTGTAAGATGAGAGCCAAAATTGTATTTTAATAAAGAAGAAATTAATAATTTGATTATTATTATCAATTTGGATCCAACTAATATCTATAGTGCATTGATCAGTACTAATATTAATCACAGAACCATCAGTATAAAAAAATAATTGTTGATTTTTTTTTTTTTTTTTAGTATTAAGGTAAGGTCTTGCTTATATCTTTATTAGTAATTTTAGTTGTATATATTAATATATTATATATTAAAGATATACTAAGATTGTAAAATACAAAATAAAAACTACATGCAAGAATTAAAGCTTAGACAATTTAATCTGCAACCTAAACTGACTATAGTGGTCAAGGCCCACCTAGATTTGTAATATTAAAATATAATTATAAGATGTGCTATGATTAATCCAGAATGTCGACTATATATTGATTTTTCTAATAGCCTATTCAATTGGTAGGCAGATATTAGAGAAAAATAATTGTTGATAAGAAGAGTTGTAATGTAAAATAAATATAAGTTTGTTAATAGATTTGCTTAAAAAAAAGATTTTAAAAATAATTAAGTTAATAATAAGAATGTTTGGTAAAGGCAAAATTTGAGTTAGATGTTTAACAGCTGTAAAGCAAATAAGACCCAAGTAATTAGTATTTAGATTAAGTTGATGGTTTAGGTTAATTCTGCCTAGAACTTGTGCTAAGATAATTGCTAAAACTTTAATAGTACAAGTTTGATTAATTCTATAAAAATTAAGATAGCATTCTTTATATTGTCTATAGTAACAGAAGGTAAGAGATAAAATTTTGTATAGTTTAAATCTATATTAGAAGTTCAATAAATAATAGAATAATGATTAAAAGATGAAAAATATTTTTGTATTTTTTTTTTTTTTTTTTTTTAGTTAAAGTCCCTATCTTGGAAGTTGTGATGTTTTTATTTAAGTATATTAGGACACAGCATGCCACCGAGAGCTCACCTTACATTGGAGGTTACAACTAGCCACACATGCACTTTTGGTATTTAAGTAGTCCGCTTACACATTACTATATAAGTTCTATACTAGTTGCTATACCTGCAAGCCAACTAGGAGTCTTGCTTATTTAAACCCTCTGCATATGCAGTCCTTCTTGTATCACGAGAACATCTCAAGGCACCACCCATCCAAGTTCCCGATGCTTATTGGTTTCCTTAGAACTACTTTATTCTTAATAAAAAACTTACTAGAGCCTTTATGTACTACATATCTAGACCTAGTTTTATGCAACATGCTATAATTACCTAACACTTGCAGTCACAGGGGTTACCTGTTTAACTGCTACATTACACTATTTCTACCCTTATAAAGTTCACTAGAACCCCAGTACTCATCTTTTCAGCATTTTCTCTATCATCCCCTACTAGTTACAACTCAGAACCGTTGGTCTTATTTATTCAGACTACCAATCCAGATGGCCCAGTATGGTATACTTCTGTATTCTTTTTTTCCGGTGAACCTGGCAGCCTGGTTGGTTATGTGCTTCTCTACACATATTTGTCATTTGGTTTTAATCTTCAGTTCCTATGAAGGTGTTTCATGAGCTTCAACCAGTCCAATGGTACTATCGAAAGTTTATGCTACCTCTTTACTCAGGAATTTCCAAGTGGGTTTTCGTCATCTCAGTTCCTTAGTCTTCTATGCCTGGTGGTCTTATTATGGGTTTGTACTGAAGTCTTATGCAACACCAGTTAACATTCCTTTATGTATGTGTAACGTTACACTTTACATAGATGCCTTAAGCTCCTAAAGCCGGGAGGACCCAGCCTGGTGTATCTGGGTAATAGCCACATAAGGCCAATCGATCAACAAGAGACAGTTACCATAACACAGATATAATTTCCAAATTTCATCGTAGGTGAGATTTGAACCTTAAACCTGCCACTTGAAGGATGACAACCTAACCACTACACTAGGATTGCCATCCTCATTTATTAAAATTTATATTTGTATATTTGTATATATTTTGATTTAATTTTTTGGTCTAATATCTTTCAACTGTTTTAATAAGTGTTTAAAAGTAGTTTATTGTACTATTAGAATAAGATTTAGATTTAAAAATTGTATTAAACTAGTTTAAAAGACTATATAAAAATAATCTTATATTATTAAATTTTTTTTTTTTAAGCAGTCATGCTAATGCTTTATTATTTTTTTTTTTTTGATATTAAGGTGAGGCCTTGCTTATATCTTTATTAATAATTTAAAATAGTTACATATATATCTGCTATAGCCGAGGACAACACTTGCAGTCAGAGCTAACCATTAAACTGCTAACTATATAACTATTACTATTTGTACAAAACAAATAAATTGAAAATTACATGCAAGAATAAAAGCTCAGACTAGTTTATCTGCAACCTAAACCTACTAGAGTGGTCAAAGCTTACCTAGATTTGGATGTTTAATATATAATTAGATGATATGCTATATTTGATTCATAAGATGGACCAAATATTGATTTTGCGAATTGCTTGGCCAATAGGAAGACATGTATTTGAGTAAGAATATAATTGATCAGGAAGTCCGCAAAGGCATGAGTAAGTGTAATCTCTTCAATGGCGTGTGAGTTTTCTTGTTGGATTGGATGATCTTGAAGGTTGGTTAATTGGTTGAGATTAGGGGTTGTTTTGTTGGTTTTTCTAATTAAAGAAATGGATACAGTATGTTTTCCATAGTTGTTCATATGATTGTTCATTAATATTAAGGAGAATATCGATAATAACTTGAGAAGCCATTTTGTATAAGATGTCAAAGTTTTGAATTGTTGATATAAGAGACTTTGGAATAAGGCCTTTAAGAGTAAAGTTGGAATAGTAAGTATTAGGTAATGTATATAGAGAGTTAAGAGCTAGATGATAGAGAATTTTGTTAATTAAGTTATGTTTATGGTAAGTGTCAAGATCAAACAAGTTTTTGAAGATAATTTGATTAGTAGAGGTTTGAATAATTTGATCGAGTAAAGATAGATTAGTGCAAGTATACCAGTGAGAATGGGAATTAGATAGGTTACAAAAAAAACTAGTATCTGGATATTGGTTGGATAAATATTATGATATAATAAGTATGTTGGCAACTCATTAAGAAGGATTTTTGCTTTAAAAGATTTTAGTTGATTAAGTCTAAAGTTGATAATATTGTATAAGAGTTTTTAATTGTGATTGAAGTAGAGCCAAGTAGATTTCCAGTCGATGTCTTGGTTGAAGTATGACCATTCACTGTTTCATTTTTGTGATGCCAATATAGCTAAGATGTGAGCTTTACAGATTTGTTTAATGAAATGCCTTGTAGGAAGTTCTATATAATAATGTTTCTATTGGAGAATATAATAAGGGTTATAGAGATTTGTGTAGTTAAATAAAAGGAGTAGTGACAGTAGGTGTTGTTTAGCGAGAGAGTCTGCTTGCTTATTAAAATGGTTGTCTGAATGAGTCTGTACTTTGTAAAAAGTAATTTGTAGTTTGTATGATTTGATAATATTTAGAAAAGTGTGCCAAATTGGTCATGAATTAAATTTAAGTAACTTGTTAGAGTGAATTGGCTTAAGTTAAAGATCGTTAAATTTGAAGATTACTGATTGAGAGTCTATAAAAATATTAATAATACAGTTTCGAAAAGCAGTTAAGATTGCAGTAATTGGCCTTACCATTAATATTTAAAAAAAAAAAAAGATTGCAGTAATAATTGAAAATAGTTCTGCTTTATACGATGAAGGCCAGAATTTGATTTTAGCAGAAAAGGAATTAGTAATTTGGTTATTATTATTGACTTGGATCCAACTGATGCCCATTGTGCATTGGTCAGTACCAATGTCATTTACAGAACCATTAGTATAGAAAGATAGTTGCTAATAAGAAAAGTTGTAATGTGAAATAGATATAAGTTTGTCAGTAGATTTGCTTAGAGTAAAGATTTTGGAAGTGATAGAGTTGGTAATAGGAATGTTAGGTAAAGAAGAGATGTAAGTTGAATGCTTAACAGCTGTGGAGCAGATAAGGTTTAAGTAATTGGCATTGAGATTAAGTTGGTGCTTTGAGTTAGTTCTGCCAAGAAATTGTGCAGAAATAATTGCAGAGACTTCAACAATACAGGTTTGGTTAATTCTATAAGAATTAAGATAACATCCTGTACATTGTTTGTAGCTAACAGAAGGTAAAGGGTAAAATCTTGTATGGTTTAAGTCAATATTGAAGGTCCAATGTGTAATAGAGTAGTAGTTAAATGATGGAAAATATTTTCATATTTTCCCAATAATAATTTCATCATTGTGGTAAGAGAGTAACCAGAGTTTAGATTTAGTAAGTTTTTTGGATGTGTTAATAGTATAATAAGCATATGGGTTGTGGCCTGGTGATTGATAGTGTGGTAAAATATTTTAATAATAAGAGTGTGCTAAAATTGTATCTTCTAAGTAAGAAAACCAGAAGGGTTTTCAGCCTTTAGGTAAATATAATAATCTTGGTAAGAGGTGTTTTCAATCAAGTAAAGTGCTATTATCTGCAATGCAGAGTTGTTTAATATACATAATGTTTAATTGCCTAAGTTGCTTTTTAAAGGTTAAATATTTTGGATGCTGTGAAAGAATAGACTCTAGTGATTGGCCACTATTACTAATTGTGTAAGGCCAAGTCAAGTTAGAATTAACCGAGATGGTTAATCCAAGATAAGAAAAGAGTTGAGTAATTTTAAAATTTAATGAATGTCTGTTAGGACCATCTATAGTAGGTTTAGAGTGATGTAGTATGCTGATAGAGGACCATAGGTTGTTTTGTAACTGTTGGAGTCTAATTCGAGTTGTGATACCAAGAAGGTCAGAATTATTAATTCATTGTAAGTAGTTAAAGATATGGTGTTGAAGTTGGATGTCCCAGATATTATATATATTGTATAAGAATGGATTAAGCATTGTACTGTTTGGTATAGATCTAGAAAGATAAGATTTATGTTTAGCTACAGTAAGGTATTTGGATAAGATTTGATTGCATACAGTACGAGAGAGAATTATATTATAGAGTCTGTATTCTAAAGTTGGAATAATAACTGTGTTAATAATGTAAGCAATTTGTTTGTTAGTAATTTTCATTGTATTGGCTATATTAATGAGGTTAAAGGCCTCTTTTTTGATCAGTTTAATGGTTTGAGAGTGTTTGTTGTTGAGTGTAAACCAACATCCAAGAAACTTAAATAGTTGGTTTTTAGGAATAGAATAAATTAGTGATCCACAGAACCACAAAGAGGAGGTAGAGAAATTTGTAGCTAAGATAGACTTAGTTGGATTAATTTGAATATTAGCTATATAGTAAAAAGAAGTAGCAGTTTTGGTTATTAGGTTGAGTTCATCTTTGGATTTTGCAATTCAAAAGATGTCATCCATGTAGATAAGAACTGATATGGTTGTTTTTAAGTATTGAGTTTGAGATAAGTATAAGTTAGTTTTCCAGGATGTCAACAAAGAGTATTTTGAAAATTGTGATGCTATTCTATTGATTAAAGGATCATAATAGATTTTCCAAAATAAAAAAGTTATAGTTTTTCCTTGGTCTATACCATTTTTAACTGAATAAAGATCAGTAAGTTCAAGAGTAAATATAACACAGTTTTGGTGATCAGTAAGGAGATTAATAAGTATATTAATAAGAGGTTGAAGCATTGATATATATTCAAGTGACTTAGTAAAAAGATCAAGGTTTACAGAGTTATATGCTTTGCTCATGTCTTGAGACAAAAGCCAGAGTTGTTTGTTATTGCAATTAGCATCTTTAATAATATTGTTGAGTATATGTATAGGAATAGAGGTACTATTGCCAGGTAGAGCAATATAGTTATAAGAAGATAAGATAAGATATTGGGTGAATATTAGGTTAAAACAGTTAGTAAGAAGTTTGGTATATAGTTTTTTGATATGTTCAACTAGGCTGATAGGTTTTGTATTAGATAAGTTTTCATCAAAGATAGGTTTTTTTGATATTGGAAAGATATGACCTTCTTTCTATTGCTTGAGTATGTGGTTGGTTTGAATGCATCAGTTGAAGAGAGCAGTTATTGATTAGAGAAACAATCTTCTTATTTAATACTATTAAAATCTATAATATATATAGAATATATTTTAACATTAATAAGAACTTTCTTAAAATTTAATTACTAAAACTAAATATACAAAAATTTACTTCTTTACAATACTTATTATTATTAAAAATTCTTCAAATTCTATATAATCTATTAATATTATATATTTTATTAACAAATAGTTTTTATAAAATTCTCTTTAATCACATGCTTTATATAATGTCTTAACTTGCATCTAAGATTTTCTCCAATCTATTCTAACTAGAAAATAATTTGAAACTATTATCTATAACACTTATTAGAAAATAGAAGATATAATGTTACATTGAATGTTCTTTTAAATAACACAAATATAGTTTAAAAATCTTTATTCTGGAAATTTTTTTTTGTAATTAAATTTCTTATTATATTTTAAAGTTTTACTATGATATTATATAAATAAATAAAAAACTAAATAAAAAATAAAAAGTTTTATATTTTAAATTACAAAAGACATTTACCATCAAGTTTATATATAATTTTAAAATAATACCTACTACTCTTAAGGATTGAAACAGATGGGTAGTAAATAATATACGGGTATTAGTCAAAAGGCAATGTTGTACTACAAAATAGTAATATATATATCATAATAATAAAATAATGAAAGTTAATTTAATGAAACTAGATTTATTATAAGTATATATATAGTAGTCATATTAAAAGGTTTGGAACTAAAATTATATCGAAATTTCAACACGATTATGCACGATAATTAACCAATCACAGTTTGTGTTACATAAATCAATTTCAGCGCCTTTATAAAAATTAACCAATCAGAAATTGCGTTACATACCCCAATTTTTATGTTTTTTTTTGCTGTACTAATTAGATTACATTATTATACGTACGTACTGTATAAATAATATACTACAATAAAAGTTATAATAAAAAAAAATAGAATCCGCTAAATAACAAAAGCAAGAAGCCATGAGCGAAAATCTTTTACTTCGTAAAGGTTTTAGTATAAAAAGAAGGTAGGTTACTGAATTAATAAAATATTTTATACCCAAAGGCGGAGACTTTGACGATAAAAAAAAAATAATAATAAATATTTTATATAAAATGAAATTCACGCAAGCTTTATTTTTATAAAAGATGGGATAATGACGTGAAATAGACGACAAATCTGAAACGGTTTATCAATAACACACTTCGCAACGACTCCCATCAAAAGTTCATATAAATATATAAAATGATTTGTATATTATACTAATATATTATTGGTCTAGTGAACATCTCTTTGGTGTACACTTTTGTTTGTTTTAAAACCATGAACGTGAAACATTTATTATGCAGTATATATTTCTAGATTTACAAAACCCCAAAATTTTAAAACGCCCAAAACATATACTCATTGGTAACTAAGTGAATTTTTTAAAAATGTTTTTGTTTTATTAATACCTTCACATTAATTACTAAATTTTTTATACAACTAAAGAAAAAGACTAAAAAAGATATGCATAACTGATTAGATTGACAAATTTTATACTGTATTTTTTTTTAATTTTTTTTTTTTTTTTTGAATGTTTTTTTTTTTATAGATATATAAAATTCATAAACCAGATCCGTATTTTTTTTTTTATATAAGAAAAGGGAAATTTTACTAAAATACTAAAAAGTTACAAGAAAATACAAATATGAAAAAAAATGCAAACATTATCAAACGAGATATGTTTACAAAATATTGAACATTTAAAAATTGGATTAGTAATGGTGTTTTTTTTTTATAAATACATAAAAGAATTAAAGAACATATATAATGAATATGCTCCGAAAAAAAGATATATATTTCACACAAAAAAAGATATGCATGACACAAAAGAACTTAAAAGGTGAAAAGTTTATAAAAAAAAAAAAAAAAAAGCGACTTTCTACAGGTGTAAATAAAAAAAGGGTTGAAATAAATGAACATGACTACAAAAAAAAAAAAAAAAAAAAAAAAAGAAAGTATATATATTATATTTGCATGTGTATACATACAGATATATACATATAATTGATGATTTTTTTAATAATAAAAAAATTTCGCTCCAGTATTTGATTTCGCGTGACGAATAATATATATAACTATCATTACAATGGGAAATGAGAAGCTATTTTTCACAAGGGTGTTCAAAAAATACATATTTAGTATAGTATAAACAAGAGAAATATCGTATGATACACCGTTCTCCGCCACGCAGGTCCAATCGAAGAAAATTACAAGGCACGCGGAAATATGAGGAGTATAAACACACAGTAAATGACCCGACCTTCCTCAAAAATGTAAAGAAAATTTTTTTTTTTACAAATAGTGGTAACTGTGTGCGTAATCTCCAATACCAATCATACCCATATTTCCAAAATTACCCAATCCATTAAATGGGAATCTGATCATGTTCATATTGTTCATGTTAAGGCTGTTAATGGTGTTTAAAGCCTGCATCTGTTCACGATGAAGTTTACCCTGAATTCGTTTACCATATGGCGTGTTGCGAATAGCTGGCAAAAGGGGTCGAATACATTCTACCAACTATTTAATATCAAGAAATTATTAAAAATTAAATTGAGAAATTGTTACACTAGTTAATTTGAATTAAAATTAAACAAAACATACTTGAGCTCGTTGTATCGGATCAGCGTAGTCAAGAGAAGTCTGTACAACATAATTTGCATATGAATCCCGTAATAACTTATCAAGTCGGTTTTTATTGAGCATTTCATCGATCAAAAACTTTCGCGTCTCAGGTTCTGCGACTCTAATACACTATACAATGAGGACATCATAGTTTAATGAATGCTCTGACAATAATTTATCTCAATCAGAGGATACTGATACCTTTTCCATAACATTAGAACTAAACTTTTGTACCGACAACAGGCACACATTGCCAATGAATTTACGAATTAGAGCATCTGTAAATCGACTATCCCCAAGATCTAAGACATATTGAACGACGTAGTTACCGAAAGGATCCTACAGAAACATGATAACCAATTTAAGTAAAATAACAATATAATATTATTATCAATTAAAAATTTCACAGAGAAATTAACAACTTACTTGTACCAAAGTGAGCGCATTGAATGTAATTTCGGTAACAAGTTGAATTTTTTGAGATTCACTAGCACGATCAATACATCGTTGAAGTACACAACAGCCGTGGCGATGTGTGGCAACTTCAATACAGTTTTTGCTTACAGCGTTATAAATGAACTATAAGAAGTATAATGGTAAACATAACTATGTTATGAAAAATAAAATATCAAAACAGGAAACTTACTTGATTTTCCTCATGACTCAATCGATGTAAACATTTTTGAATTACATGGTTTCCATTCAAGTCTTTGATCAATGGAACAACATTAGGATTCAAAGCCACAATAACAATACGAATCTAAATTAAATCATAAATTATTAGATAATTACCAAATGTTAATTATATATATATAAAATAAAATATCAACCTGTGTTGGAGTTGACAGAAATTCAATCATTTTCTGAACAGCACGCGTACCGTGCATGTTTAGAGAAATATTTACTAATTCTGGTGCCACAGTCTCAATAATTATTGTACGTTGATCATCATTACAATATTCAAGAAGCTTTTGGCAAAGATAATTACCAAAAGGATCTAAAACCAATTATACTGTTAAATATATATTTATTATTATGATAATAACATGTACGGAGAGAGCCTACTAACCTGTCATTAGTTCAACAAAATGACTAAAAACCTCATTGAAAATCATACCAATATATTGTTCATTTTTTTCTTCAAGTTTTTTTTGAAGATACCTACAACCGTGTTGATCCTTGCAAAGAGAATATATCTCTCCGACCAGGTCTTCCAGCATAACACCGGTAAACCTGTTAACTACAAATATAGAGATGAAATTATAATTAATACTATTTCATAGCATCATTTATTAGTATAATTGTTAGTAATAATTGCTAACGTAGTTATAAATATAAAATTAAATTACCTTCAAGATCACCACTTAATCTTTTTTGGTTCGTTTTAGAGAATGTCAAATTGTTAACGTGCATCATGGACCTCATACCATTAGCATTATTATTGAGTGCAGCATTTAAGGCAAAGTTTTGATTATAACCGAAACCATTTGATCCTGGTATCATGCTAATTCCTCCGATACCAGTCATGCCATATTGTCCATAGAAAGCAGTAGTATTATTCATTTGTGGCATGACGCCTGGATATGCACCCAATTGAGTAGTAAGACCCATGTTTACCGGTGGTATACCGTTAAATGTATGTGTATGTGCGTATTGACATCTATCACCCCATGAGCAAAAGCCTTGTTGGAAAAACCGACAAATACCGCTACCGGCAAGATCATTATTATTTTGTAATGGAACATTTTGAGACATTTGGTTATCCGAATCAATGAATAAATCTCTCGCTGATTGACTATTTAAGATTGTCGATCGACAACCAAACAAACGAGTTGCACTGGCTAAATCGGGAGTAGAATACGATGTTGAAAGCTTGGGTATCCTTTGTTTCGTTGATGAATTTTCAGTCACAATATTGTCCATTTTTTTTCTATCGTTTACATAAGAAAATCCATTCGAAGAACCAGTGTTTGAAGCAGAACTAGTAGCAGCGGGGGTGGTCACCGTAGATTTACCAGAGACTTGATTTTCTGAGAATAAAGGAGCCAACTTGTCTAAATTAGCACGTGATGCAGGGCAGTCTCCTAATAATTCGTCAGATTGATGTTGATAAGCATATGCCCAATCGGCATTTAGTATAGAATCTAATCCCCGATGACGCGAAGGTGTTTGACGTAAAGAAGCAAGATCAAGTGCAGCGGAAGATGCGGACAACTGTCGAAAATAAGTTTCGATTCAATAAATAAATATAAATTAGATAAATAATAAAAAATTCATGCGAAATTTAATATAAATTGATATAAATTTAATTAATATGAGTAAATTATCTGAAAAAACCTTACCATTCCAGGATAGCTGTCGCGACGAACCAATATTGGAAATTTGTCATCATCGCCGTGCATTTGAAGGTACCTACGAACGTATGATGATGACACTAATGATGGATTTGCTATATAAAAATATCAGAAACGATTTAGAATGAAACTACCAAACAATTATTATTATTATTGACTTTTAGATGTCGTACCGTTCAAACCTGTCTCAGAAGTTTCACCATCATCATCGAGTAAAAAATTTCCATTAAATTGTGGGAAAAGAGAAGCATCATTATTTGGCGCGTTAACTGATGTAGCACCAGATAAACGAACCGAATTTTTATGCAAGTTTGAAGTGCTTTTTCCAATCGATGCTCGTATGAAATCTTTTCTATAAAGAAGATCAATAGAAAACTTAATAGTTTAACAAAGTAGAAATTAAATATCTCGTTTGTATATGGGGGGGTTTTTTTTTACTTACTCAGTGTTTTCAGAATTATCGTCTTTTAGATCAAGGCTTAGTTTCCCTACTTCAGACCATGAGGGTTTTTCAGGGGTTTCATTTGAATTACGACGTGAATTTGGAACAGAACGAGATGATATGTGCGACCGCTGTTGGATATTATGAGATGATTCGGAATGAATTGAATCAAATTGGTTAGGATGAGATATGCTTGTATCCATTGAAGATTGCATTGTGTCTGATCGAGGACGAGAGTCATTTGATGCCAAAGAAGGTGGAGTATTTGGTGCGCTAGCACTTTGGACAGACGAACAACCTCCTGCATGATGTTTTTCGAGCAAGTCTTGCTCTTCTCTGAGTTGTTGAAGCTCAAGGATTTTCATCTGAGCTTCAAATCTCTTACGTTGCTCGTTTCGTTGGCGTTCGTGCTCTAATCGTTTTTGTTCAAGTTTCTATTTTTATTAAAAAGGAAATATTAATATCAAAAGGTAGATGATCAGACCAAAAAAGATTAATTATTAAAAAAAAAAAATTAAAAATAATTAAAATAAATTAAAATAAATTACAATAAATTAAAATAAATAAAATTAAAAAATAAAACAAAATAGCAAAATAAAATATATAATGTAAAATAAAAATAAAGCTGAATGAATTTATTTTCTTACAATATCAACTTCTGACGCCGGAGGACTTGATTTGTTCGCAGTCTATAAATAGTCAAATAATATATAATGAATAAGTAATAATAATAGTAATAATAGTAGTAAAATAGCAATGGTAAGAATAAAAGTGGTAATAATAATAATAAATTAATAATAATAATAATAACTGAAAAAAATGTTAAATACAGCTATTATTATTATTGTTGTTATAATGAATAGAGTATTATTTACGGAAAAACATGATTTTGTTGTTTGTTTGTTTGATTTACATTCCACAATACATAAGATATAAGCCACTGACCTCTATATTTGAATATTCCGAATCTCTCAAATTTATGGCAACAGCGGCTGCAACCAATAAATCCAAAGAACCATTTCGTTTTGTCTCATGTGAACTACGGTCAGTCAATCTTTCATGGTTGCCATCTATAGATGAAGAGGATGGTTGACGAGGATTGGATTGTGTAGTGCTCATAGTATGAGATCCATTTAAGATCTGATGTCGTTGTATGCGATGGACATCTTGATTATCTCGTACTTCTGATGCAGGTGATGGAATGTTGTTGAGTGATGTTAAAAAAGCATGTGCTCTTGTATCAACGGTTTGAATTGATTTATTATAGTTTGATGTGTTATATTCCTTAGGGAATAAGTTATGAGGGAAAACATTGCTTGTGGGAGAAATGGCCGCGACGCTAGTTGGTTCTGGCGACATTTCAAGTGGGATACGGATATATTTTTGTGAAACACTCGCCTATAAGGAAGAAATTAAATAAACGATAAAAAAGCGAAGTACAATTGATTGTGAGCTTGATTTAATACCAGAGAACATAAGCTTGAAGATGACAAAGGCAAAAAAAAAGGTTGATTGTTTTTGTTTCGATATAAAGTTTGTTCAACTTGAAAGAATCGTTATTTTGTATAATAATCCTTAATAGCACAAATATAAAAAAAAAAAAAAGAAAAAAAGGAAAAAAAGAGGACAAAAGAAAGAAATAAAGAAATAAAGAAATAAATAAATAAATAAATAAAAATATGAAAAACAAACGAAAGAGTATAGGGTGGTCGCAACGTGGAAGAAATATTTTGGTTAAGTGAAACGTATAAATAAACAAATACGATACGTCACAGAAGATGCGCATATTTAGTGTTTTTTTTTTGTTTGGTTACGCCTTGTAAACTAGAAGTTCACAAAAGGTATGCATCCTGCAGACAAAGGTTTGTATCGATGCCATAGTGAGGCGCATCGATTAATATTTCGTGCAACAATTTCAGATTTGTGCACTTTCTCTAAACGAATATGCGTGGTGTGTATATTTGTTTTTCAAAAAGAGAAATGTTGGCAAAAGACTCTATACAAATTTACCCACCAAATAACCAACAGTGAAAAAGTATATAAAAAAGGAACGGCAACCAAGGGACAGACATGAAGGACAAATTCTACAGATGGAATCCGAATGGAAGGAACGAAAGTTGAAAGGTCATAGCATAAGTAGCAAGAACTTTACGATCAACTTACCCAAGATAGAAACCAAAAGGTGACCGTAGTAGTACCGATAAAGATATACACGTAACAAAAGAGGTTGCGGATTTATCCTGGTATCTAAAGAGACCAAGCGTTTGAGGATAAAATTTGGCGGAAAAAAAAAGACAAGTTCGCTTGATATATAAATACTATCTATCAGTATCAAGCAAAACTTGTTTAAACCTGTATTTATAAAATATAGAAATATAGAGAACAAGTAATATCTGATATGCTTTGATATAAATAATCAAATGAGATACCGTGATAAGTAAAAGGAAATATCGAAGCAGGAGAAACACTCAAGAGCTTGCCTGAAAGGGAGATATTTGATGGGAAAGTGACTATCAAGAGGAGAATTGTGTTATGATTTTATATATTGCTGATTAAAAAAATGGGCTGGTTTTTTTTTTTCAGTTGTATATATGCAGAGGATGCTTTGTTCATGCTGATTGGACAAATAATTTTGTTTCGGAGATTTCGGAGAGCAATTGAGGGAACGTCACTCCCACGTTATTTATATAATATATAATAAGAATACGTAAATAAATAGAAATAGGTATATGTTATATATATACACATATTATATATATACATTTTTTTTATATATATGCTTGAGAATAGAAGCTTGTAGAAACTTGTAAGAATGAATTCCAGTTAAAAAAAATCTTTAACGGCCTATATAAAGATGTATATAGACGGATGTATGTGTATATGACTCAAGAAACGTAGGTGTGACCTTTGATCGAAATTGTTTTCTTTCACATGTTCCGCTCGAAATTTGTGATAAGAAAGAAAAAAGTGATGATTTCGAGGTTTAAAATATAATAGGTTTCAGAAGATAATATTCGTACGAGGAAATTGTTATAAATCCTGATAAAATCTCGATTATTCTGTTCCACCATCCCAGCTCCGTCTTCTCGAATGGAAAAAAAGAATATTGGATGAATGCTACTGACTTATTGCGGTACTTATTACGATACTTATGATACTTATTAAGATTCTTTTTTATTAAGATTCTTTACACTATTACGATTTTTTATTACAATTCTTATGATAATTATTACAGGTTATGGATATCTAAACATTAATGTTAATGAATAACGCTAATGAACAACGCTAATGAACAACGCTAATGAACAACGCTAATGAACAACACTAATGTTAATGAATGGATAAAGTTAATAAATAACATTAATGAATAACGACAATTTAATGGATAATGTTAATGGATAATGATGTTGATACGTCAATAACAACATATAATAAATAGTAATAGCAACTCTCGCAAACCGAAAGGGAAGGTAACTCATATAACATTAAGAACTAATTGAATCATTCATTTATACAAAACAAGATTAATGGCTTTTTTTTTTTTTTTATTGATTGGTTGGTTTCAATGAGAACCCGGCGTTTTGGGGGAGATTTGTAATCGTTATGTTAGTATTCGACAGGCGCCAAACAAGTAACGGAGTAACAACAAGAACGAATCCATAAATACGTTATTGCCCGGCGCCAGTTCTCCATCATCTCTTTCTAACTAAAAGAGTACTGCTATTTGTCTTTGTTTGGACACACACATTAAAATTGTCTTGACCACGAGATTCCCCCCATTTACTCTGAAAAAATACATATTAAAAACCCCTTTCATTCCTTCCTCTTCTAGATAACGCCTCAGTCTGACCTTGCAACTGTTTACCAATTTTGGTGTACGAGTCGCGGGAACTGCCGGAATTGCTACTCTTGCGCGAGGCTACGTTTTTGATGTTCTTTCAACTTATCTCTGTCTCCGTTCATTTTCTTTCCCTCGATTTTTTTCGTACTACTTTCGACTATCACTTATTTATAATTTATTATTTGCTATAAACTCTCGATCAAAAAACCTCTATCACGCGACTTTCAATTTGTGCCGCAGTCGATTTCGCTGGTCCGCGGATATTCTTCCGTGTATCGGATATCCTGTTCGGGTTAACACGTTTAGAGTAAACAAACATAAAAGAGATCTCAACCCACGCGTCGTCGGGAAATTTTCTGTGCACAATTTCCAATTGTTATTTCCCATATAATACTGTAGTGCGACGATTTACAAAATATTCGCATAAAATCGCATATAAAAAAGTGTTACTAAATATTGTAGTAATTTATTGTTTTGCAGGTTTATTTTTCGTACATGTCAGTATATCTGTATATTGTTACCTATCTAGTACCTAATTGTTATGCTTTAATATGTTTTCGGTGACTCTTCGACATTCTCGTCGCTCTCTTCATCATGCTGTGTTAAAAACTTCCTGCGCCGCACTTTATGCATACATGCTATGTATGCTGCATAAAATAAATGTTGCATACTACTCTTTTTGGTCAATGTATTCCTTCAAGTATTCCCGTTATTCCCCATTTTCTGGTATAATCCGGATGTTCAATGAACATTATTTTTTATGTTGTATTTGTGATATTTCGTTTTTTGTGAATAATTTGTGTGGAGAATGAGTTCGTGCTTGACAATCAATTCAACTAAATTTTCTATACTATCATTCCAATGTTGTATTTTTCCCGCCTTCTTGCCCTCTTCAATTTTTGCCTCCAAAAATGGCTTTTAAGTAAATGCGGCAAGTTCTATACTCTCAATTCGAATGAATTCTATGATAATAATCATTTCTATTTATAGTAGTTCTTATCACTTGTCACGATTATACTATCCATGTATATTATTCGTGAAATATGATCTTCTGACTCGTGTGGGAAAATGATATTCTCCGATGTGATTGTGCTTTGTTTGTTGACATGTCATCACATCTGTCAATCTCTAAGTTTATTCATATATGTGATCCGTTTGATTATCACATTAATCTTAAAACGAAATTCGTTATACGTATCATACACATATACTGTATGTACCTTATATATTGATATATATACAATGTTTGCATATACGTATATGTTTGAAATCATTAATTTTAAAAAGTTTGTTTTTTTAAACGCATCTTTATATCTTATGCATTTTGTATACCAATTCAAAAAAATTTTTATTTTGCTAAAAATTTTTATATTCAATTAATGCCGTAGCTATGCTTAATTAATGCCGTGGCTAATGGCTAATGTTAAGAATTAAATTTATTTTAATAAAAAATTTAAAATTTTGTTTAATTATATTGTTTTTTTAAAGTTAAATTAGAATTTAAAGTTATTAATAAAAAGTATATATAGATTTATAAATTTAGCAAAATAAAATTTTAAATTATGAAACTACTACGTATATAGTATAATAATACGTAAATATACAGTATATTATAATAAAAAGTTAAAAAATTTCTTAGTTTACACGTAGCATATTGTACACAGCATTAATTTACAAACTAAATAACAATAGTTTTTATTTAAAAATGTGAGATAGAATTATAATTAGAATAAGACAATAGTTTGTATTAAAATTTTTTGTTAAATTCCAAAAAACAGTAATATACATTTTGACTGTTTATAATTTATAATTTTTTTTGTCTTTAAGCAGTCATGCTAGTACTTTATTAAGATTTTTGAAACTATTTTTGCAATTATATAGATATTCCTAACAACTAAGTTTAGCATTATTCGGCCACTCTAATGGTACCTAAGTGTAATCTGTCACATTATTTCAAGCAGAAGTAGGCTGCTTGTCTAGCTATTTAAAGTTTGTAATAGAAGGATTTTTTCTTTTCTATATCAAGTCTTAACATTGTTTTTTTAATTTTTTTTTAAATTTTTTTTTTCTTATTATTTTTTTTATTTTTTATTTTATTTTTTTATTTTTTATTTTTTTAAGTCCCTATTTTTAGGATATGACAGTTTTATATAAGTATATAGAATACAGGTTGTCTACAAGGGTTTCCTTACATTGAAGGTTACAACTAGTCACACATGTCTAATTTAAGTAGTCTGCTTATACATTACTATATAAGTTTTATACTAAATACTCTTAAAATTACTTTATTCTTGATAGAAAACTTACTAAAACCTTTATGTTTCATATATACTGATCTAGTTTTATATAACATGTTATAGTTACTTAATATCTGCAATTACAGGAGTTACCTATTTAACTATTATATTTTACTATTTCTACCTTTATAAAGTTCACTAGAATTTCAGTACCTATTTTCTTAGCATCTTCTTCGTTATTTTTTACTAGTTGCAACTCAAAACTGACAGTCTTTGATCAGACTACCAATTTAGATAACTTGGTATAATATATTTTTGTATTTTTGACAAATGATTAGTTATGTGTTTTTCTATACATATTTGGCATCCAGTTTAATATTCAGTTTCTATGAAGATGTTTTGTAAACTTCAACCAGTCTAATAGTACTATTAAAAGTTTATGTTACCTCTTTATTCAAGAATTTTCAAATAGGTTTTTATTACTTCAGTTTCTTAGTTTTTTATATTTGATAGTTTTATCATGGATTTGTATTGAATTCTTATACAACATCAGTTATATATTTCTCTATATATATGTAACATTATATTTTATATAAATGCTTTGAACTTCTAATATTAATAAAACCTGATTTAGTATAATTAGATTATAGTCACATAAGGCTAATTGATCAACAGAAGACAGTTACTATAATGCAAATATAATTTTTAAATTTTATTATAGATAGAATTTGAGCCTTAGACCTACTACTTAAAAGATAATAACCCAACTACTGTACTAGAATCATTATCTTTTTTTTTATTTTTTATTAATTCATTTTTTCTTTTTTTATATTATATTTTTTAAATTTGTTTATTTTTATTTTTTTAAATATTAAGATGAGTACTTGCAATTCAGGATTTTATTAATAGTATATTTAGCTAATAGTTGTATTATAACTACAGAGAGCAATCATAGAGAAAGTATACAACTAGCTACTCATACAACTTTAGTTATTGTTTAATTTAAGTAGTTCGCCTGAAGGTTCTACACTAGCTGCCATATTTGGAACCCACTTGTAGGTTCCCTATTTAACTACTTTGTTTCTATATCCACTTATCTATCTCTGCCTACTAACAACTTCAGTTGATGCTAATGAAAATATGCCATGACCACTAAGTCTTTAAAGCAGTTCACTCATATAGAAAATTTTTGATCTTGTACTAAACCTTTCAGAATCTTCTGTATCCTATTCTTACAACTAATCCGGTATTACTATAGCTGAGACCAATACTGGCAATTAAGGTATATCATTAAACTGCTATGTTCTTGTAGAGTTCATCTTAACTCCTGTACTGACTTCACAACATATCCTTACTATTTTAATATTTAATTTAAGTTTCACTAAGCTGCTATTCCAGATAGCTCAAAAAGATAAAATAAGATCATACTTCTGGTTTATATGTTTGCTAGCATATATACTTTTTCTCTGAAATTTAAAATTCCAGCAGCCTAGTTGGTTCATCCGGTTTCTTATCAAAAACTAATATATTTGTCTAGTTTCACAAGTTCTAGCTCCATTTCATAAGTTTAGTCTTTACAGTAATACCATCAAAGATTTGGGTTACTTCTCTACTTAGGTCTTCTAAGTAGGCTTCTATCTTCCTATCTAGTTTCTATGATTTACATAGCCTAAGGACTTATCTTGGGTTCATACTACCTGGTATCAGTTTGTGTTCTCTCATACAATGTTGTATGAGTGTCTAGACCTTTCAGTCATGCTAATATAATACAGGTTACAGGTATTTTATTCTAATCAATCACAGAAGACAGTTAGTCATAACACAGAAAGAATTGCAAATTTTCACTATCACTAGGATTTGAACTCTAGACCTGCCATTTGGAGGTTGACAACTTATTCACTTCACTAGGTTATTACATCTTTTTTAAATTTGTTTATAAAAAATATTTAAAACTATTCTTGTTATTATTTTTACAAACTATTATTTTTGAATTTTTTTTCAAAAATTTGTTTGTTTTTTGCATATTATCAAATATGTTTATATTTTTTTTACTTTATTTTAATATACTTAGTATTTTATTATTATATATATATTTGATTTTTTTTTATAAAGTTTTTTTAAAATCAAAAGTTTATTTATTATATATTTTATTTATTTTTTTTTTTAAATGTTAAGGTGAGTACTTGTAACCCAGAATTTTACTAATAGTATAAGTTGGCTAGCATCTGTACATATACAGACACAGAGGCAATTACAGAAAGAGTATACAACTAGCTACTCATACAACTTTAGTCATTGTCTAATTTAAGTAGTCTGCCTGAAGGTTCTACACTAGTTGCTATACCTAGAATCTACCTATAGATCCTTTATTTAAACACTCTGATCTTGCATTCACCACACCCTATTAGTGACTCTGGTAAACCGGTGAAGATATGCCATAGTTACTAAGTTATATTTAACTTTGTACTAAACCTATCAGTGTGTTTTGTATTCTATACTTACAGCTCACCCAGTCACGCTTTGGCCCAAATCATCACTTGCAGTCAGAGCTAACCATTAAACTACTTTTATCTTTATAAGGTTTACCCAAAACTCTGGTATCTATCTTTCTGACATCCTCTTCTTTATCCCTTACTAACTACTACTCAGGACTGATAGGACTCTCTGGACTTTTAATTTAGATAGCTCGATATGGTATATCTTAGTATCCTTTTTTTTTAGCGATTCCAGCAACCTGGTTGGTCATATGCTCCTCTACACATCTTGTCATTCAGTTTATCTGTCTATCCTTTTGGGAGTGTTTCATAGGCTTTCATAGGCTTTCATCAGTCTGACAGCATCATTGAAAGTTTTGTGCTACCTCCTTACTTGGGATTTCCAAATGGGTTTCCGACTCTTTGGTTCTTTTGCTTTCCGCACCCAGTGGTTTTATCATGGATTTGCACTGAGGTCTTATGCAACACCAGTTATTAACATTCCTCTATGTGGGTGTAATGTTACACTTAGCATAGATGCCTCGAGCTCCTATTCGAGATGGTGCAACAAAGGTTACAGATATATCAATCCAACTGATTAACAGAGACAGTTACTGTAACACAAACCTATTTTTCAAAATTCATCATCCATAGGATTTGAACTCTAGACCTGCCATTTGAGGGTTGACAACCTGACCACTTTACTAGGTCACCACACCCCTTATTATATATATATTTTTTTTTTTTTTGGTATTAAGGTGACCTCTTTGGTCTTTTGACTTTTATTAATCACTTGTCGGTATTGTGGTTCA